>PVLA01005651.1:0-60244 GCA_004027455.1 Hydrochoerus hydrochaeris
GAATATTGAACCTAGGGCCTTTGCACTGAGCTACATTTACAACCATTTAAACTTTTTTTTTAAAAAAATTTTGTAACAAGGTCGTTCAAGTCACTCAAGTTGCACTGTAAGTTGCCTCCCTCCCAGAGTGCTGGAATTATAGGTGTGTGCCCCCACACTCATCCCAAAATTCAGTTTTTTGGGAAAAGAGTACTGAATATGGAAACACATGGAATAGAAACATAGATTAATGTAAAACTAAAGAAGCATAATATATATTTGTGTATGTTCTTGTTTCTGGTATTATAAGATACTTCTTTTTTTACTGGTTTAGATGTCACCATATCCCTAGCTTACTACTGTTTGGTGTTTAACCTGTAGTCGGTACCCATTTAGGGGTAATGAATGAATAACTCAAAAGCACAGATGGTACTGACTTTAAAGCAGGTGCTGGACTGTTATTGTAAGAGGAGGAAATTTAGAAATAGTGCAGTACCATTGGCAGAGGAGAGTGGAGACATTTTTAAGTGGTGGCTTGTATTTTTCTGTGGGTTAAGAAGATGCTGTTATTGGCAAGTAATCTGAGCAGGGATTTGATGTGGGGCAGAAGTTGAGTATTAAACAACAATAACTAACATGCCCTAAAATAATAATAAGTGAATGTAAGTGGTTACAAGAAAGGCGAGTTCTTTGTAGTGTGTTGCATTGTTTCAAGATAGGCTGTAGGTGTAACTCTAGGAGTAAGGGCGTGACAGTATGCTATGGTTTGGGATGATACTGATGATTTAACTGCTGTGTAAAAGGGGTGGATTGGTAGAACTGATTTTCAACAAGCTTAAAAACCAGATTTTAATAAAACCTTCCAAAGTCCACTTGAAAGGAAGCATATATTAATATTGTATATTGAAACTATCATTGATTACTCTAAAAACTAGTTGTAGAATTTTGTAGCTATTTTGGACTTTGAAATATTTTTGCATTCCTTGTGATTGACTTTTTGGTATTACTTTTCACATCAGTAGAAATTTAGTTTATGATGTGTGGGGGATCAGTCAGACTGCTTCAAAGTTCAGGGGCACCTGAGGACACCCAAGGATGAGACACTGCTTGTCTGGCGCAAGCGCACAGTGAGATAGTTATGTAATCCTGACTTAGCACAGGTAAACACACTTGTGCTGGTTATGCCACTATGCAAGAATGTAAATATGAGATAATGGCTTGTATAGGAATTACACAGTAAAGACATAGGCTGCTCTTACACTGTTGTGCTCTGTTCTGCTCCATGCTGCCTGCTGTTGTTGCTGATGTCTTGTACACGTGTGTTCTTTAACCTTGGGACCCCAACCATAAAAATCTCTCCTGGGCCCCCTGAGCAGGCTGACATGATATAATGAGTTTTTAATATAACAGTAGTACAATGCAGTGTGTAGTAGTGTTGGGTGAACCATAATTACTTTTTTGCCATTGGGGTTTATGAAAATGTTTTAAACAAACTTTTTTTTATTAACTTACATTTTGTGAGGTGTTCAGGTTATGAATGATTACAATTGAAATTGTAGATGCTCAATCAGTAGATAGGTCTGAATTAGTTTTACTCAGGAGTAATACAGAAGAAGTAATAATAAATTCCATTATCTTTCAATTAATAAGCTAATAGATTTCACAGTCTAGATTTTGATATTGCTTTGAGGGTGCAGAAATTAGTAGTAAGATTTCCAATTCTTTGAGGTCTTCTAAGTTTAAAGGTGTTTCTCATATTATTTTTTCTCTGGACATTTAGTTACCCTAAATGTGACCTCTATATGGAAACCCAGTTGTGTGTTCATTACATTTTGCTTGGTTCACTTTTTGTGATGTATGACTTCACTATAATTAGATTTTTTTTTTGGTAGCAGTATTTTTTGAAGTAATACCCTTAACCTCCACTGCTTTAAATTAAAAGATAATTAATTTTTTTTCCTCCAGAATAGTATTTTGCAGATGTGACATAGTATTGGCTATTGGTTTAGTGATCAAGTTTACATAGTATTAATCAGAAATGAACTTACTTCTTGGGTTCACATTTAAACTGTGGCATGTTGAAATAATCTAGGTACCAATCTGCACATCTGAATTCATTTTGTAAAATATGGCAAACAGCTGCAGTTGAATTGAAAGCTGAAACAACTGCAGGACATTAACCCATTGAGAAGATTACAGTAGGTTTTCAGTTCCATGTTAACTGTATTTATTAGAGAAAATTGACTTGAGTGCTTCTGCTTTTAACAGACCTTTTTTTTAATGTCTGGAAGAAAGGAAATAAAGCTTCGGAATGATAGGACTTTGATGTTTAAAGAAGTTAATGTCTAAAGAAGTTAATTATCTAAATCTTCAAAAAAAAAGTGGGTACGGGAAATAATTATTTTAAAGAATCTAATGAACTATCAGCTTATGATGTCAAGAAAAATTTTACTCAACTGTTTGCTTTAAAAATTAAATAACTTGACTGTGAAAGGATGATCATGGTTATAATAGACTAGGATTGGGACTCTTTACCTCTTACCAATAAATACCCTTGATGTGAAACATTTGTGGCAGGGAGACAACTGAGGAAAAAAAAACCTATTTCTTGTAGTGCTGGGGATAGAACCCAGGGCTTTGAGTATGTTAAAAAAAAAAGAAGCTTTACCTTTGAGCTACATCCCAGCCCAAAGCAATTTTTAATATGAATTTGCTTTATTAAATTCTCTTCAGAGAGATAAAACAGGCTGTTTGGGTGTGGTGGCTTACTTCTGTAATTTCAGCACTTTGGGAGGCTGAGGCAGGAGGGTTGTAAATCGGAACCCAGCCCTGGCAATTTAAGAAAGTTAGGGAGAGATCCTGTCTCAAAAAAAAAAAAAAAAAAGACTGGGACTTAGTTCAGTGCAGCATACATATCTTTAAGATTTCTTTGTCAACCTCAGGACAATTGTCCTGAGGTTCTTCAGAAACCTAGACTTTTTTTTTTTAAAGAGAAAAGTTTCAAAACAGGTTAGTAGGATTACAATAACTAATACATTGCATATTGTTGTCTTTGTAGTAGTTTTGGGTTTTTGAGACAGGGTCTCACTTTGTAGTGCAGGCTGACCTTGAACTCACGAGGTAGCCCAGGCTGGCCTCAAACTCCTAGCAGTCGTCCTGTTTCAGCCTTCTGAATGCTGGGATTCCAGACATGTGCCACCACGCATGGCCTCTTTACTTTTTTTTTTTCCTTCATCATTTTGTCCTAATTCTGCTGGATTGCTGTGTAAGTCCTGGGTTTCTCATCTGTTTTCCCCCAGCTCTGGATTGGTAATAGGATTTTTAAACTCAAGTATCAACAGGTAATGTTTATTTTGGTATTTGTGGGAAAAAGTAACTTCAGAAGTCTTTAGGTTTAATAGAAGTGATGGTTTTAGAATTTTGGATTTCAGACAACTTGAGTGGAAATTTTTCCTTTTATTTTTGTGGTGTTGGATTCTTTGTGCAGTAGTTTTGGCCTGGCTCTCAGAGCCATTTTAGGCAGTTGTTGGTAGCTATTTGTTCCCTAGCCTGTATGGGGCTCAATCTGCTCATCTCAACTGGTAAACTGTATCATTACCCACAAGTATGGGCAGGTTAGAGGAATATGTTATGAAGATAAATTTGGCATCAATGTGGAGAATGAATTGAAGTAAAAGAGAGCATATAGATGGGCCATATACAGGGCCACTCTAGAACTGGAGGAAACAGGAAAACAAGAATTTTGGCTTCATACAAATTACAGAGTGCAAAGGTAACTGACTATAGTGATGTCAAATGAAAAGGGAACTTACTCTGTAAGGGAACTATGTACTTTAATTGCATTGAGATGTTTTAGTATTCAAGCCTTTAAAACTTCGTGATTGTGAAACAAAGGTGATCTAATGTGGAGGACTACCTGGATGACTCTCCTTGAAAGAAGAGCCATTATCTCCATTTTGGCTAAAACTGGCCCTATTTCCATGTATAAATATGTAAAGAGCTGTCTAGGACTTCCTTATCCCTTCAGTTGGCTTTAGACAATGCAAATTGGTCCAGCCAAGGTGCTGATGTCCAGTCTTTGAAGCAAGGTGACAGGTTAGTGTCACTCTGCCCCCATAGCCCCCAAAAAACATGTGTAAGCAAGGTGGGATGGAGAGCCACACTCCATGCTATTGGCTGGAATCAATCCTTGAGATAAGAGGCTATGACTTCCCAGGTCATAAAAGATTACACATTAGCGCTAAAACACCAACCCCAAAACATTAGATACTACCTTGAATTGTGTTATGAAGATTGCTTTCTGCATACTCTTCTCTGCATATTGCAGAAATGATTTCAGGCCTCCTACCTTTCTCAGCTCACAGGACTCACATATTTCCCACTATTCTCATAGTCATTCATCCTCAAGCCACCCCTTTCACAAGTGAATAAAACCCAGGTTGAGCCCTGGGTTGAGGCCTTTGTTCTGTTAACCATCACCCTAGCTAGACTTAGGACCCCCTGGACTCCCCACAACTATAGATATGCCTTAGTGCCTTTATTCTCACTAAGGGTTGCACTGGAAGTGGTAGATTGGAATGAACTCACTAGAATTCCAATAACTCTGCCATAGGATTACAAATATAAATTTCCCAAATGGCAGCGAGATCCAGGAATGAACCCAGGGCCTGTGCACTTTGCTGCAAGAGCAATACTTTTTTTTTTTTTTAAGATTTTTATATTTGGAGCTGGGTCTCCCTACGTTGCCCCTGGTTGGGTTTGAACTTTCCGGTTTCCTGCTTTGGCCTCCAAGAATGCGTAATTTATAGGCATGCACTGCTGTGATTGCAAAAAAGGGAAATTCTTAAAGATTGTGATGTTTCCTTGAGTAACATTTTTGGTGTTTACTGTGTGCTAGGTATTGTTCTCAATTTTTATATGTGTTAACTCATTTAATTCTCACAGCAACCCTCTGAGTGTTGGGACAATTGTTCCCAATTTATAGATGAGGAAATAAGCATGGAAAAATAAACTTGCCCAAGGTAATCAGTTAGTTGCAAGAACAGGCTTAGGAAAATAGGAAACAAGGATCTTGACTAGGTGATCAGGATCAAATGGGCCTCACTTGGTCAAAAGCCTGCACCTGTGGGAAGGTGCCCACCATTCTGTGATTATCTCCTCTTTGAGCTGCTCCTGAATCAGTTTCTTGGGCAATGTCCCTTACGTCAGCATGGTAAAGTTCTTCTCTCCTTCTGCCTCGCCTCCTGCCTCAAGCGGCAAAACTTGGCCTTTTGTGTGGTAGCAGCTCTAGAGCCTGCTCTCAAAACTAAGGTTGTAAATTCTCTCTACCGCTTTAACATTTGCTCTGTTCTTTAGAATCTGCAAAGTTTTTTTTTTTTTTAATTTTTATTTGTTGTACTAGGTATTGAACACAAGACCTTCACATGAAGCTATATTTCCAACTCCTTTATTCTTTGTTTTGTGATATCATCTCTCTAGATTGCCTAGGCTGGGCTAGAGTTTACATTTTTCCTGCCTCAACCTCTCAAGAGCCCTGGGATTCTAGGCATGTGCCACTATGCCTGCTTCATATTTAAGGGGGATTATAAAACTGCATAATTTACATGCATGTATGAAATAATACCGTTTATTGAGTACTTAACTGGATAGTTGAGGCTTTGATTTCATAATTTTATATTGTTATTTTGCCCAAGTTTTGGAGATTGAACCCAAGGCCTTTGTGCTGAACTGCATTCTCAGCGCTTTTTTAAATTTTTTTTTTTGAGACAGAGCCTTGCTAAGGTGCCCAGATTGGGCTCAAATTTAGGATTTTCTTGTCTTAGTCTGTCAGAGTATTGGGATTATAGTTTGTACCACCACACCCAGCAACTAATTCTTTACTAATTCTGATTTAATGCCACAAGGGTAAAATAAAATGACATACATGAAGTTTGGCATCTAGTTTTCTCAATAAGCATCATTTTAATTTTATGAGGAAACAGGTCATATTTCAAATTGAAAGTTGTCTTACTAATGAGATTATAGAATATAAAAATTCTTAAGGTATACTGATTGATTTTTGTATTTATATTTTAGGCTTTGGTTCAAATGGATAAGATTATGCTGTAGTTTTGTAATTTTGTGTCTTAGAGCTATAGAACTTTCTTTAAATGAAGTCTTACTTGGAACCTTCATATATAAAATAGAAAAATCAGATTTTTGTGGGGTGTGTAGATGAAGCTGGCTATGTACGTGCACTTAGGGGGCCTCTAGTAGCTAGCCCTGAAGAATCACTAATCTTAGGGGCCTCCCGAACACATGATTAAGACCACTGAGGTCTTAAAATATTTTAAATTGGTATTTTTGTTACATAAGAATTGCAGAATAGGTATTGAATTATCATCCAACAGGGTATTTGTTTGCTATCTTACATGACTAAGCAACTTTTTGCCACCATAATTTTGTGCATTAAGCAAATCAGATTCATGCAAAACAGGAATTAGCAGTAATTTATCATTGGTTCTATTTTCTCATGCATTTATTTAAAATACATTTTGTAAGCTTTATTTCTTATTTTTATATAGATGAATAATACTGCAGCTAGCCCAATGTCTACTGCCATTTCGACTAGTGGAAGAAGTACAGGGAAGTCTATCAGCTTTGTGGCAGAGTTGCAGAGTATGATGTGAGTATGCCTTTGATACAACAACTGTTGCTGTTTTAAATTTATTCACATTGAAGTAAAACAATAGAAATAGAATTTATAGACTTTGCTTGGAAGTAATTTGTATTTTATCAGTAGATGTGAAATAATCCCTGATAACATTTAAATAGATGTGCAAAAGAGGCAAAATTGATAAAAATGTCACAATGGTGTTCTGTACCTGAAAAATGAATATTGGTTCATCCTTATAAAAGGTCAAATGAATGATTATGTAAACACGTTAGTTGTAATTTTTATTTGCTCGAATCTGTCATGGATTATTTATTTTATTTTTTGGTACTGGAATTGAACTCATGACCTCACACTTGCCAGGCAGGCAGGCACTGTGTTGCTGAGCTATAAACCTGGCCATGGATTATTTGTTACTGTATTTTAAATTTAGAAAATTTGAGACTGATTATATTTTTAATCATTGAAATGTTTTCAGAGAAGTTTTCAGCTTTTCTCAAATGCCTTAATTCTGTGAACGTTAATTAGTTTGTAGTTTCTAGTATTTCAAATCACTGCATTTCAGAATGTTGGGGAAAATTTAAAAGATTTAAAAAATACCTTTATTTAGAGATTGTCTCTTGACCTCTGATCTATAAAAATAGCTTGCTATAAGAAGAAAACTGTGATACTTCGTTTTGTCATTTATACTTAGGAGAGGTTCTTAAAGCATTTGAAGTACCTCAAAATGAAGAAATAGGGATCACAAGATGGAGGGAGAGAAAGGGGATAAAAAAGAATCAAAATGTATTGTATACATGTACCAACTCCACACATGAATTCAAATATGTACTAATAAAAAATTTAGAAAGTAAACTAATGTTCAAAAAATACTGAGGAAATAAAGCTAATTTCAGCACTTCTCCTATTAAATACTTTTGCAAACATCTTCCTAACTAATGTACCTAAGTTGGATCCAGAATGCAAAAGTTATTGTTGGCTATGACTCTGGAAGAAATGTACATTTTCCTTCTATTTCAGACCTCATAGACCACTCCTAGTGGTTAGTATTCATCATTTAGAGTCTGAAGTTATTTTTTCCCCCTTATGACTTTCTTCACAGAAAGGGAAATAGGACCAAAATTATGGAAATCACTTGTAATTTACCATTAATTTCTGTTGGTAAAAGATTTTTAAGTGTTCTGTTACATGAAATTAGAATCATCATACATTTTATCCTTGCTTATGTGCTTTCTTCAAGTGGGAATGTATAGACTGAAGCTGCCAAATTTATTTTGTGCTATAGAATTTTGTTCTGTGAATCTTTACTTAACTGCTGCTATTCAGTTCATTCTTTCTTTTTTTTTTTTTTTTTTTTTTTAATACTGGGAATGGAACTCAAGACCTCATACTTGCCAGGCAGGCACTGTGCCACTGAGCTATATTCCTGGCCCAAGCGGTTCAGTTCTTACAAGCTTATTTGTGTTAGTGTTTTCCAGCCCTCTGCTGCTTCTGTCTTCCCATACCTTCACTATTAATGAGTTCCGTGTTGTCTAAATGAGTAAAATAGTGTCATTTCCAGGAATTAGTTTCACTTGAAAGGTATTCAGTTGGCACTCACAACTGAAATTGTCATGATTTGCTATATAATAAGGAACTGGCAGCCAGTCTGTTCTATTAGGACCTTTAAAGACTTTGCCATATTTTACTATGAATGATAAATACCATAGGTAAAACACTATTTAAGAAATTAATCTATATATTTAAAATTGAAAGTTAATAGTTATATGGTACTAGTGGGTTGGGATGACAGCAGCTGCCCCTTACCTTATTACCTAGAGCACATAGTGAGCACATTTGCTATATGATCTTTATTGTAGCTCTTTGGACAATACTGGTTGGAAGGGCCGAGAAGTTTTTTAAGTTACTAAACTTAAGCAGTATGTAAATTAAAAGTGAAATCTTTTTAGTTTACACTGTAGATATTTTAACAGGTTTAAGAATTGCAGTGCTCTCTCTCCCCATTATTTTATCCATTTGTCTATTTCTTGCCTTGTCATTTTTTACTTGGTCAGGTTTGTAGATCTGGTGATGATGTCAGGTTTCATAACTTGGTAGGTTAGTCATTCTATAACCACTTTTTTTTTTTGGACCAGGATCGAACTCACGACCTTGCACTTGCTGTAACCACATTTTTTTAAAAAAAATGTTTTTATACTGTAAGATTCTTCAAAATGAAAATTTCATCTTTATGTAAAATCCACAGATTGAAAAATTTTTTTTCTTTTTTGTGTTACTGGGGATTGAACTCAGAGGTGTTTTACCACAGAAGTACATCCAGACCCTCTTTTATTTTTTAAGTTTTTAAATTTTGAGAAAACATCTTGCTGAGTTGCTCAGGTTGGCCTCCATTTTGTGATTCTCCTGCCTCAGCTATCTGAGTAGCTGGAATTATAGGTGTGCACCATTGTGTTCTGTAGAAAAAAGTTTTTAAAATCAGTTTTCTTTACACATAGTAAATAAAACTTGTCTTTTAGTTGTATAGATCTGCAAGTTTTGAATTTTTAAAAATCAGCATTGAGAATTGATGAGATCAGTGCCTTCAAGAAACAGTAAATAAGAGCACAAAGCTAACGTCGTGAATTAAGACATTGAACAATTCATACAGTACAATGGAGGGAGCACTCTCACAGTCAGCCTCCAACTCTAGGTCTATGTTCTGACACTGCCTGGAATGTCCTTGGAGTACGCTGCTGGTGCCTCAGGCACAGCTTGTTCAAAACTGAACTAATAATGTCTCAGTAATGTTTGAGTCTTGGAAATTTTTGGGATAAATGGCAACATTTTTTGTTCATTGCTACACTAGGCTACAGCATTGTTGTAGGTATAAAAGAGCTGTGAAAGAGTATGTTTCTTCTTATCCTTCCCTATATCAGGTTTTAAGGAGTGCTAATGTGTGCATAATTGAATTGTTAGTAAGGTATTAGTTTTTCAGCTGACATAGGTGTGCTTCAAATATTGTTTCCTTATGGAAGAAAGAAGCTCTGGGTCAGCCCATGAAATAGGAAATGTTTAAGCCTCTAGATCCAATTAAGCAACTGTGTTGTTTTAAAAAAAGTATCATTTTATAAATAGGGCAAAATAAAATTTTGATTTGTAATAGAAAGTGTTTACAGGTACATTAGTATTCCAAAGATGCTTCAGTAATAGCAGAGATAAGGAATGCTGTGGAGCAGCCTGTGTTCCATACACTCTCCTGAGTGCTTCCACACACCATTTTATGAATGAGGATAGATATTGCTGTTCTCCTTTTATAGATGAAGGAACTGAGACACAAAGGTTGACCCTTCATAAGTGACAGCACTGGATTATAGTCAAGTAGTCTGATGCCTGAATTTATACTTCTGATAATTAAGCTAAACTACATTTCAATCAATAACATCTTTAGTTTGATTGATAAAATCTAGTTTATAAACTTGTACCTGATTATATGTAATGATGTAATGAAGTAGTAATGTGAAAGCTAAATGTTCAGCTAATTGCTTCATTATTAGTAATGAGATTTTTTAAATATTAGATTGATGTGATTTTTCATATTGTGATAACATTTGTTTCAGTTTTCCTATTCCTAATCTCTACTTCAGCAAGGGAATATCAGTACCCAAGAGATAAAATAATTTTTTATCAAAATTATGTAATTGTAAGGGCTGGGGAGATAGTTTAGTAGCATAGCACCTGCCTGGCAAGTGCAAGGTTCTGAGTTTGATTCTCGGTTCCAAAAAACAAAAAAAATCTTTATCATAATTATGTAGTTATTGTATATTCCTTACTAGATGTCATATTTGTGATATTTCATAATTTTGGGCATAAATATGACCTTGTTATTGTATATTTAAATGTCTGTTTTTAAATTTTATCCCTAAGTAACATTTTATCTTAACTCCTAGTACTTGAATTACACTAAAATATGTGTTTAAACATATTTTTCGTGAAATGCATTTGTTTGGGATTTTTGTTTGTGTTGTTTTTGGTATTGGGAATTGGGAACTCAGTACTTTGTGCTTGTCAGGCAGGTGCTGTGCCGCTGAGCTATATCCTGGGTCCCTTGTTTGTGATATTTTAAAATATACTCTAGTTTATAGTAGTTATGAAGATTTTCACATTGTAATGTAATGTTGGTCATAGTCTTTCCCGAAGGTGAAAACTTTTGTGTTTTTAAAACAGGGTTTTGCTATGGAGTTCAGGCTGGCCTTGAACTCACTTTGTATCCCAGCGGCTCAGGCTAGCCTTGAACTCTCAGTGATCCTCCTGACTCAGCCTCCTGTGTATTGGGATTACAGAAATGTGCCACCACACCTAGCAGGTGAAATATTTTGTAAAACCAGATTGAGAACATGAAAGTAGTCATGAAAATTGGTTCTACTTTTTTTCTTTCAGAAATAGAAAATGTTTAAGCCTCTAAATCCAATTAAGCACCTATGTTTAAAAAAAAGTGTCATTTTATAAATAAGGCAAAATAGATTTTTGATTTTGCATTTGTCACTATCAATTCTCTGATGAAAAATTACTACATTTAATTTAGTATAATGATATAGTTACTGGCCGAAGAACATCTTGCTCACTTTTAGAAATGAGTTCTTGAAATTCAGGGAACTAGTCATTGGAGTAGTTCTGCGAAATCCCTACATGTGTGGAAATCCCTACATGGATACTAACATGGGGAAAAATAGGTAAAAGTCCTCAGATCCCTCTGTCTAAATTTGCAGTTGTGTTGCTGTTTGTACCCTGGAAAGCGAAGATTCCTGTTCATAATTTGATGGCAGAAGCAGGTCCTTGTTGTGCAGTTTGTAAATAGTCTTCATATTCTTTATGTGACTGTTGATATAATCCTTCGTGTGGATGTTAAATGATCAGTTGTGTCCCTGGGTGCTTCCAAGGGTAGTATGGGCATATGGCTTAGAGATGGTCAGGTTTCTACCATTTGAGAGCTTCTGAATTCAGCAGTACGCATTTCAGATAAGGGATTGTGCATTTGTCTACCTCACAAGGTTAATGTGAAGAGAAATGAGATTGTATTAAAGCACTTTAAACTCTGTGCTGTTAATGTCAGCTTTTAAAAAGTCATTACAGTCAGCACAGAGTCATATTGATTGGTAAATTTATAAAAAGTGTTTTAAGTACAGGAGGAAATGTTTACAGTTTTATGGGAAGGAGTTTGTAATTTTTGAGAAAAAAAGATTTTCTTACATTCCAACATGCTTTTTGGTAGAACTTTCTACAGTGATAGAAATTTCCATTTCTGTGCTTTTGTTATTTGTGTCATGTATACCTATTGAATTTGTTCATTAAGTTAATATAACCGAACAATTGGATTTTAAATTTTGCTTATTTAATTTTAATTAATTTAAGGATAAGTATGTACATGGAGCAAGTGGCTACTTATATTGAATGTCATAGAAGAAATACAGAACAAAAAACTGATGAATACTTTTCTGGGTTGTATGTATATTTTTATTACATTTTATATATTATGTGATCTGTTGATTTTATATGTCCTTTAGGCACAGTCTTTGATTTCTTTTCTGTTCTTTTTTCCAAGTTGTCTTTGTGCAACAATTCCTTAAAAGTTTGAGAATGTTAAGTTTTGGCTGCTTTGGCATGTTAGATTTGATGATAGGCTGAATATTACATTCATTTTCCATTATGGAAAGTATGAATACTATTGAAATATGTTTAGTTTATACATATTTATGTATGTGTATGTATGTCTGTGTGTATGTATATTCTGTTTATATTTGTCCTTTCTAGAAATCCTGTGATCATGGCTCTGAGTGTACTGTATTGCACTTGATTATCATGCTGGGATAATAGTTTTCCTTCTGTGTGTAGTGGCTGGGATGGGGATTGAACCCAAGGCATCCTGCAAGTAATACACTTCTGGGCCCTACCCTCACTGTTGGATCTTTACTTTTTTACAGCTAGATTTGGTAGCTGCAAAATTAGTGTCTGGTCAGTTGTTTTTATTCTGAGATTTTGGAAAGCTTTTAGCTTTAAAAATGTACCAAATTCAGAATTAATCCATAAAAAAGGTACTGGCTACAAGTGGATTCTTCAATACTGAAAATATTATTATTAGATAGTAATTTTGGATATCTATAATAATGTATTGAGTACCTTACATAAATCTGTTGGCACAGAATGTAAACACTCTAGGTTGGAAAAGTATAGTTTTAGAAAAGAATGTTAGACTCTTGAGAGAGAGAGGAATGAATCTTTTTTTTAGATTCCTAGGGCTCATGGCAGTGTTTTAAGTTTGCCAGAGCATGTTTTTGATGTTGTGTTGGGACACTTACACAATTTACATTGCAAACAGATGTATTCTGTGATAATTTTAATGTATTAACACAGTAACTTTTAAAAAAATCTTAAAATACCATATGTCTTTTTTTTTGTACCAGAGATCAAACTCACCACCTCAAGCTTGCTGGGTGGATGTGCCAAGCTAAATCCCTGGACTCTATTACCATGTGTCCTTTAAGGAAATGTTGCTGAGGTTTTCTGTCATATTTGTTTTTCTAGGACAGAATGGAGGCCACAAACCACTTTTTTAGAGAATAGTGAAGACTGATCTTATTTATCTTTGGTTAACTGCTTTCTTTTACTTGTGATAGATTTCTTTGTTGTTTCACATTATGACCAGTTTTTCCATGACTGGTAGAGTGCTATAAACTTTTTATGACTTTCTCCCTATTCCTATATTATACTGGTTGTTAGAGTTTAGTAGGAAAGTGGGGTTGTACAGTTTTTGGCGGGGGGGAGCTAGGCTGGCAATCAATTAGTATTCAATAGGAATAACATTCTTTTTCTGTGGTATTATCTCTAAACAGTTATACTTGGAGTACAACTCAACTCATTTTCTTTCCCTCCCTCTCTCCTTCCCTATTTTTCCTGTCTCTGTTTCTATCTATAGCTCTGTCTCTCTCATCTCAGTAGCTGGAATTATAGGCATGGGCCACCCCTTTGGGCTTTACAGCTCACTTCTGAGTCAAGCACTGGTAGTGTGTGTGTATGTGAACAGAGAATGTTTATTTTTAAAAGACAATGAAATTTCACTCCTGGAATTTGTAATAAAATGTAAATATTTTAATGAGCAAATGATACAAAGAAAACTAATGCCACATCTAAGAGAGTAATTAAGATAGTATGATACAGTGGAATGGATTGCAGGTTGAAAGTTAGGAGATCTTGATTTACTTCTATATTGGTAAATTTTATATGTTAAGAATAACTCTTCCCTCCTTAGAAAACCCTTGTAATGGGTATGGTAATTGATTTGTTATATCAACATTTTATTCTAAGAGAAGTGATCTTTTATATTTCTTTATTGTAGAAGCAGGTCAGGTTATTTTCTGGAAAGACAAAATCAACATACACAAAGATCATAAGGGCCATCTTAGACTGCCTGAGTTAAGGTTCTGCTACTGTTTGGTATTTATTTTTCCATTTCTTTTCCAGTGCATTGAAAAAGTTTTATTAAAGAGTAAATTAATACCAAAAGCTTTTATTATAATTGCTGTTATATAGCTTGAGTCTTAATATATGTCATAAGACTTTCCATGTTGATAAATATGTAGTATTATCTTTATGGCTGGATTTGTCTGTATTCCATTATGTCTTGCTAAATATATTGTTTTTTAATATTCTAGTGTTAGGAATAGCATTGCAATACTTTCCAGCAGGCCTACCTATCTGTCATTGAGCATATAGTTGGATATTTCATTAGGACTGATTCTCAAAAGTCAAGTTCTTAGATCAGAAAACATACTTTAAATGTTTTTGATGACCTTCTTAAGGCCTTAATGTCTTTTAGATGCACTGATACATTATGCTTGCCAATGTTAATATAACATATAGATATTTTAGCATGTAAGAATTATTGTTTAGTTTTTAATAGGTAACTCACACATTTAAAAATAAGCAGTAAAATGTCATTGCACTCCTGTTGGTTGGTATCATTTTTTGAGAAACGTTATATTCTTTTTATTCAAAAGTTTATCTGTGTATAATAAGCAAATATATTCTTTTTCATTTTTATACACAGTACATTTTTGTACTTGCTTTAATTTTTTTGTTAAATAATACACAGGGAGAGCACTACATAGCAACATATATAGGAGACTGTTGGGGAGTCGGGTGTGTTTGATTGAAACCTTGCTGGAATTTGTAGTTACTGTTATTTAACTCAGGAAGCTACTGGTTAGTCAGAGAAACTGAATACTAAATGGGATTTCTAAGTGAATAGCAGTAACAAGATCCTCATACAGATAAGCAAGCTGTCAGTAATCCATTATCAGAGAAGAGTCATGAGATGTATATGTATGAGTTGATTTTTTAAAAGTTCTTAGTGATTTTTTTTTTTAGTCATTACTGTGCTTTTATATAGTTAGTACCTGCCTCTTCTCACTACAATGTGATCAATGTTTGTGTTAGAACATAGTATTTCACTATGTGAATAACTGTCATATTACTAATACTCTGTTGTTAAGTCATTAGGTTACTTCTAGTTTTTTGTTTTTACTGTTATTTAAAAATGATATAATGAAATCTTACTACCTAGTACTTTAGAACTTTAGAAGGATAATTTTTAAATCCCAAGGCTTTTTGATACTAACTTAATTTTTGTCTTGGAAAGTTGAACTGACATTTCTGTCACATTCCCTCCATCTCACTCTAACAATTTAACACTAGAGACTTTGCATTGTTTATCAGCTTTTGATGGCAGAGCTTGAATATATTTTGGCTATTCATATTTTCTTCTTTTGTGGTTGTATGGTCATATTCTCAGTACTATTTTACCAAGTTCTTTTTTTTTCCTATTGTTTACTGAAGAATTTTAATACATATTAAATGCTTTGACCATTTGTTGTTCGTATTTGACATTCCCTCCTTTTGATTTCTGTAAGGTTTGTTGGTAGTGATTTTTTAAAAAAACCACCTGAGTTTTCACTTTTAATGTGGCTCAATCAGTTTTATGTATCTTATTGTTTCTGCCTTTGACCTAAAATTCTACCCTCAGTTTTGATACATATCTCTATGTACTTTCTTATATTTCAGGTTTTTAGTTTCTGCAGTACAATATTTAATCCATTTTGTTGTTGCATGATGTCAAGAAGGCTCTAAGTTAAAACAGTTTTACTTTAAATTGATTTGCCAGTGGTTTTACCACCGCAAATTATATAAGCCTTCCCTTTCCCTCAGAAATGAAATTCTACCTTTATCAGATAATAAATTATTACTTTTGACTTGTTCTTTGTTCCATTGAATTTTCTATTCCTTTGCCAGTACTGCATTATTTTAGTTATTATAGCTTCTTAATATGTTTTAATATTTGGTGTTATAGTTCAAGTCTATCCACAAACTTTTAAAAATATTTCTGGTCTCTTATTTTTATTGCTCTGGATGAATTTTTAGTAATCATTTCATCAAGTTCCAAAACAAATTCTAAGTGCAGATTTTAAGCAGTTTCATTTTTGTTTTCTTTTTATGCTTTTTGCTGTATACTCAGATTGTAGACTTTGGTCTTTCATTTTATTTTAATTCCAAAGTTGATTATTGAAGTAATTTTACATTAAGAAAGTTTACTGGATAAACAACACTGGATAGAAAGAGCAAAAATAACTGATTTGGGGCCAGGGATATAGCTCAGCTGCATGGCGCCTAGCTGGCAAGTGTGAGGTCTTGAGTTCAATTGTCAGTTCCAAAAAAACAAAACAAAACAAAAAACCAACAAAAACCCCAAAAAACTGACTAATGAGTGGGTTGGTTAACTAGTGTCTGATTAAAGACTCCAAAAAACTTGAGTTTTCTTCAATTGTTTTTCTTGCATGAATGTAAAATTGTACTGTGACTGGACTATGTAAAAATCAGCCAATTTAGTCTCTTAATTTTAAATTATTTACTATTTTTGAATGGTGGTTGTAGTTGGTAATACATGACCACTTCGGTTTTTTTAGTCTATAAAACCCTACATTCTAATACAATTATGTGTATGTCAGTGTTTGCAACATAATTCATGGAGAACATATTTAATATATTTTATTGACATTATGATAATATAAATGGATTTTTTTCTGAGCATTTTAGTGAAAGTTTCTGCAGTAGATTATGATCACTTGACAGTGAACAAAGCAACAGGTATAGTTGTAGTATAGTGTCTCTACTTGCACTACAGTGATGTCCTAGACATCCACAGAGACCTAATATGTACTTTGTTCCCATGATGAATTCCTACTTTATTGTTTCATTTGAATTTATTCATTTTTTTTAGTTTATATTTGCTCTTACTTGGCAGCTGCTAATTTTGTGGTTTCATATGAGGCTTGGTCTGTAACAGCAGACTTTGTTTCACCTTTTCCTGCTTGTAATCTGATCCCTATCTATTGGAAACTAGTGATCAATTTGATTAGGTTTGTGTTTATAGTAAGAGTTCATGAGCTAGGAAACTGACACACTTTCTCTTCCAAAAAAATCACTCAATCTTTGGTGCATAGAGTTAATGTCAGTTTTGAAAGTTGAGTTGCATGCATCTGAACTCAGACCTTGGGTTGTATTTTCAAAGCCCATCAGATGTCAGGTCAAAGTTCATTTGTAATGCCTATGGAATTGCATTTCTTTTCTGTATAAACTAAGGATTTTTCCTTAGGTTGCTGTGTGGGTTCAGTCACTTTTTTAATATGTAAAAATGTCTGTATAGTACTTAATTTTAGCTGTGTTTAGTTACCATTCATATCATTTTGAAGGAGTGGGCAAAGCCTCTGGCAAAGATAGGGGAGGGACTCTTGAAAGGCAAGAATATTTGTACGGCAGTAGTAAACTCTAGGAGAGAGCTTGTCAGAGTCAGATTCACGGTTACCTAAGTTGCCAAGGACTTGCCTGAGTACAGTTTGCATCTTATAAGTGCTCCAGCAGTAAGATTGTTTTATAGCAGCATTGGGAAACAAAAATCACTTGATTTAAAATTTCTAAGGGCAGATATAGTGGGAGGTTATTGAAATTTGATTTGTTGGAGGTTCTGATCTGAAGCTTAGGCTGGTAGGAAGGAATGGAATCGAACAAGATACAGTGCAGTTGACCAACTTGGAGAAAAATGGGGGAATAGGAAGAGATTGGAGATTTCAGTGAGGTTTAAAATTAGGTAGAATACAAGTAGTCATTAAAAGAGTTAGAGGAATAGAGAATTAACAGAAAGCTTGGGCATGCCCTCCAGAAAGTCTTACCTCTCTGGTCTTCCTTAGTTACCTTTCTGTGTTCTTGGCACCTTGTCGTTCTCTCTCATATGAAGTCTTCATTTGCTGTTTCATAGTGATCTATTTATTTGTCTATCTCCCCTCCCAGATTACGAGGATTGTTTACATGTTTTTGCTGTATAGTTTCTGGTGCCTCTCAGGCATTAATTTTTGTACACTAACTTAGGAAGTTGTGATCACATTGGGTTGGATCATTTGAAAGGACAGCTGCATGGAGTGCCTTTGGTTAAGAGGCTAAAAGTCTTCAACATAAATAGAAAATAAGGACATGGATAATCTTTATACTCTGTGTCTAGTTATAAAGTCAAATGAGTGCTTTTTTTGGTTGTCTCATTTTTTTAAAAAGTCTGTGATAGGACTGGGAATTTAGCTCAGCGGCATAAGTGCCTGCCTGGCAAGTGCAAGGTCGTGAGTTCGATCCCTGGTACAAAAAAAAAAAAAAAAAAGTCTGTGAGCATTTTTATATTAGGCCTTTGGTTTTGTTTTTCACCCATAATACTTATTTTAGAAATAATATTTTATTATCCCCATTATTCTTTTACCAAATTGGTACCTTTCACACCTGAGGTCATGAAGTACATTTTAGAGTTTAGATTTAGAGTTCAGATTTCCATGGCATAGTGTTTTTTTGCAAGATTATATGTATGGGGCTGGAGATTTAGCTCAGTGGCTTAAGTGCCTGCCTTGCAAGCACAAGGTCATGAGTTTGATTCCTGGTACCAAAAAAAAAAAAAAAAAAAAAAGACCAAGATTATATGTATGGTCTGTGGACAGATGAGTATCCTAACAAAGTCTTAGAAATATAAGTGAAACCTGTTCATGCTGTTTTTAAATCTGTTTGAAATTTTTTGTATGTATAAGATGGAAATAAGAGTATTAAGTTCTTAAGGTAGTCTATGTGGTTTAAATTAGTTTATGCATGTAAATCATTTGTATTATGCTTAGATGTTTGGTATAAATGTCTGTTCCCTTCAGATTAGGTTTTATAGGATTACAGGTATAGTTGAACTTCAATATAGTCTTAATTGTGTGGTACTAAGGCTGAAACCCAGAGCCTTAGCGCTAAACTATGTGACTAACCTTTTCTTTTCTTCTTCTTCTTCTTTTTTTTTTTTTTGTACCATTTTTATGATTCCCTAAACGACTAAATTTTCTAGCTTAGTCTCAAACTTACCATTCTTTTGCTTCAGCCTATAAGAGTGTTGGGATAACAGGTGAGGATCATTGTGCCTGGCTTTCCCATATTTTTTTTTCAGGGCCACTCTCTGGTACTGAGATGTAAAAGAATTGAGTAATGTCAGTTACTTAGACTAAAAGAACATCTGAGTGTGTTTGGAAATTGGTTATGTAAGTCTCTGTGTTTACTTATAAAGAGGTTGAAGATCAGAGTGATGGGCTGATTTGTCCGAGGGCACTGGCTGCAAACCTTTGGTATGCATGCTGTGGTGGACTGTTTGTGTCATTGAAAGCTTTGAAAGGTTCACCATCACTGTCCTAGAGTACATAGTTTAGTTAAGGGTTGAAGCCTGATCTTGCAAGCATCAACCTAGTGTACTTTCCTAGGACCTCTTTGCTAGAACTTGATATAAATATGGCCATCTCTTATTCTCTTTTCTCTTTCTTTCTTTCTTTCTTTCTTTCTTTCTTTCTTTCTTTCTTTCTTTCTTTCTTTCCTTTCTTTCTTTCTTTCTTTCTTTCTTTCTTTCTTTCTTTCTTTCTTTCTTTCTTTTTCTTTCTTTCTTTCTCTTGAGACAGAGTGTCACTGTATATTTCAGATAGGCCTTGAGTTATACAGCCAACACTGGTCTTAAACTCAGCAATTTTCCTGCTTCAGCCTCCCCAGAGTGGGGGGGTTACAGGTGTGTGCCACCACACCTGGCTTTTATTCCTTGTTTTTTTTTAAAGTCAGCATTAATGTACTTTCTTTTATATTTAAGATGACATTACAGTACTGGAGTTATTTTAGATTGTTGGGTGAAGTATATATACTACTTGAAGCATTTTTATTCACAGCATAGTCTTTACATGCTAAAGTTTTGTGACCAGCAATTATGAAGTAATCTGAAAATGTAAAGATTTCAATAATTTAGACACAGAAATGTCTTAAATTCTGTAATTAGAACTTGACATTAGGTGAAAAAACTATACTTTAAAATTTTTTTGTTTTTATACCTCTTATAAGTGTTCTTTAAAAGATGTGTTGTTGCATTTATAGTCACTTCTCAACAGTAAGACAGTTATTTTTATAAAGCATTCATTGCTTTGACATTAGTTTTTTCCATTTTCCTCTCATTTCAATTCTTAACATTTAAAGAAGTGCTACTAAGCATAGCCTGTTTGTGAACTGTTTGTTACTGCCTTTTGTGAGATTGGTAGCTTGAATCAGAATGTGAATCAATTCTCTGCTTCATTGAAGTAGTTTTCTGTGACTGAAGCATGAATGGTGGATATTAGAATTGCCTAATATACTTGGTTTATGTTCTGGTGCATGTTCCTTGAATCTCATTGTGGACATGTAACACATAGTTCTTAGATCATCATCTGTTGGCAGTCTACATCTATGTAGAGGATTATTGTATACTAATGCTTTTGTTTAATCACCCAACACATACCTAGTGAATTCTTGGCTTTGGACACAGTGGCAATAAGTAAGATAAAATCCTTGATCTTAAGGAGCCTGTGCTCTAATTTTGTTAGGAATAATATTATTTGTCATTTTCTAGGAACTTTTTTTGTGGTGAATTGTACTATTGCAATTAACAGTCTTTAACTTAATTATATAGACCTTCACATATGGTATCAAGTATTACTTTTAATTGTATTTTTGGCTCAGCTCTTTTTCCCCTAAAGATTCATAAAACCTTTACAAAAACAGTAATTATGTATTGAGTCAATTTCTAGTTATACTTGAATCTTTCTAGTTTTACTTGAGATTAGTTTTTCTTAAGCAAAGTATCTTTATTTAGAAGGAGATAAAGAAGAAGCTAATTTTCAGTGAGCAAGAACAGTGCCAGGATGGGTTGCTTTGTGAGGCAGTGGAAGAGCATGATAAACAGTCCCATTTTGCTTGCCTTTTTACATCACTGACAGGTGACCAATTAGAGTATTTTATAGTTTATACTAAAATATTAGCATCTTAATTTTGAAATATAAAACCAGTCAACTGATAAAAACAGTATCTTGTAACTTAAATCCTCTAGTACAATTGTTCTTAAACATGTGTACAAACTATTCAGAATTAATTACTGAAAACCAGACATAGTGTTTCAATGAAATGTACATATGCTTTTGGAAAACAGATGACATTTTAGTAGTGCCATTTGATAATGTATTGATTTTAGCCTTCATATAGGTAATGAGAAGGAAGAGATTTCACATTTTTAATGACGTCAAATGAAAAGTGTTTTACTATCATGTTTAGGAGTCAAAATTGGTCAGTCTTTAGCCCTGTTGTTCTGATACAATGAAGTTTTTATGATACATTTATAATCTAGTTTTTGATACAGAAAAATCTGTGGAATTTAGCCTTGTGGTTGAAGATGTAATTCACAAGATGCTGTTTCTTTCATTTAAATTTTTTTCCTGGCTCTTGTGTATACTTCTTTACTTTTGTAGACAGAAGTCAAAGGTGTCAGAGAATTTACAAGTGCATGGAATGTAAGCCTTTTTGTGTTCTTTTACAATTTAAAAAATATCAAAAGGGCAAATTTTGTTTGTATCAAGCTTATATTGCCTATAATGATATATGTCTAGGTTTTTTGGGTCCAAATGATTTATCTTGAGATATTTCCTTTGTGCATGTATATCACCAAAAGATTTTAGATACAGTTGGAAAACTACATTTATAACTGAGAAACATGAAAACATAAGAAAATTGGAACACTGTTCTATAACAGTCATACATAAACCAATAACATAGAATTCATTTAAAAACAGAATTGTTCATTGTGGTTTAATTTATTGTATCTCTTAATTCTTTAGGTGCTGAATTTAAATTGAGGTTAAATTATAGTTACATATGATGACAACAGTCTGCATAATTTGTGGCACTGGGGTTTGAACCCAGGGCCTTTGCTCTGAGCTACATCCCTATCCCTTTTTTAAAATTTAGAGATAGGGTCTTGGTAACTTGCCTAGTCTGGATTTGAACTTGTGATCTTCATCCCTTAATCTACCAGTGTGCTGGGATTACAGGCATATGCTACTATGCTCAGATGTGCCATCATTAACACCTTCACGTGTGTGTAAATAATTTGTTAGTTTTGACTGTTTTTGCATGGTGAACCCATATTTTGTGAGGTTTTTTTGTTTTTTTGGACTGGGGATCGAACTCATGACCTTGCATTTCCCAGGCAAGTACTTGTGCAGCTGAACTAAGTCCCAGGCCCCCATGAGTTTTGTAATTGAAAATAATTTTTTTTATCATACAAACTCCTACTTTTCTTCCTTTCTAATAACAAAAGTTGTTTTAAAAGTAGTTTTTCTTTTATAGTATTTCTTTAGCATGTCTTTTTTTCCCTTCCTTTTTTTTTTTTTTTTAAATGCTTGTTGAATTCCTGTTACATGCCAGGTATTTGGTTAGATGATGCAAGAAGAAAGTAAGAGGAGGAGAGGGGATGGGAAGTCTAGAGCACCCATGCTGTCAACACTATGCCATATTTGCTGTATGTATCATGATTTGTCATCACATGCAATATGTTTTGCCATTTCCAGTTTACAGATGTGGATTTAAATTCAGAGAGATTAAGGATTTGAGTAGAAAACACAAGTGACAAAGGTAGGTTTTGATTCCAGGAATATCTGGTTTTATACAGTGCTGTCTTAGGAGAGACAGGTACACGTCTATCTTTAAGGAGCATGTAGTTTAGTGTGCTGTATGTCTGCTTTGTGAAGATTCTTTGGGGCTGCTCAGGAGAGGTGCTTTGGGGCTATTCTAGCTATCTTCTCAATCCTTCTCTCACCCCAGTAGGTTTCTATAACAAATCCATTTTATTTACTGGGCTTTCTTGTAGCATTTAAGGAAGAAAATTGATTTTGTAGTTTTAATTTCTCTGAAGTCACTAGTTTAGAAGAATTATATATCTCTACATATATATATATGTAGATCAAAAACCTAAGACACTGAGACAGAATGACAGGTGTTAGTTAGTAGTAAGTATGAAAAGAATTTAGGAAACCTTTGGAAAGCTGTGGGTACAATGTACATTGTACTGATTGAGGTTTGAGAATAAGCAGCCTGTCATATGGTTTGGCTGGAGAAGACCAATTATAAGGCCACATAAGAGGTTGTGGTTTTAAGAATAAGGGTTAGCAAACAGTGTGACATTGCACAGATTAGACTGCAGTCTTAAGGATTGATGGGATTACTAAATTGGCTGTGAACGTTGACTCTCAGGTTTCTATCATACAGGGGTTGGAAGCCAACTGTACCAGTTAGAACATTCTGTTTTATCATTTGTATCTTCCTCCATAGAAGCCAATAGGACTACTATGTAGTCGACAGTATCCTTAACTGTAGTAAACATAAAATCAAGTATTTGGTTGAATCCTACATCTTTGATTTAATTTGGGGAAACACCACTATGAAGTAAAAGTACATTTATTTATTTTTAAAGTGACTAATGGTATATCTAATCTCAAGACTGGTAGTTTAACTGGGGCTGTAGGAATTTCTCATGGGCCCTCAAGCCTCCTTTCTTGCCTCCTTTTATCTAACAGCTGCACTGTGTCTGTTCTTTAACTGGGGTTTGAGTTAAACTTGGTGCTTTGGTAGAGTTCCTCATTTTTATACCTTAACATTTCTGTTTTCATGAGTAATGTATTGTTAGAATAGTAACAAATTTTGCATAATTATATATGATTTTAAAAATATATATGTAATGGTTGTCATCACTGGTTTTTGTTTTTTTGTGGTAGGGTATATGGTAAAAATTGTCACATTGAGCTTGAGGAATGAATAATGATTTTAAGATAATTTTAAATTAATATTTTATAAAGTTGAGACTTTGAATCTAGTTGTGGAAGATTTCAAATTTTTTTTCTTCTATAAAAATTGGACAACTCAGTCCTGCATTGGCATTTAAAGGTACCAGTAATATTCTTTTACAATAGAAAGTTGAAGTTTTTAATATATTAAATTATAATAACTTATATGTAAAAAATTTGAGGTTTTATAAATGCTTTATTATTTAAATCCCAGATCATCCATGTGAGGCAGGACAGACAGGTGAGTAATTTTTTCTGTCTTCTATGTCTGAGGAACATTTTCATATACAGGCCATTTGCCACATAGATCAATTTGTCAGGTTCTGATTTAACTAGGTTAAATGGAAACATTTCTAAACTTAGAAAAATGAAACGACATTAGAGTACTATGTGGCAGCTAACTAAATCAGTCTGCTTACAAGTACTTTTTATTTTGGAGATTTTAATGTTCTCTGCCTTCTAACTTGTCTTGGTGCTTAGCCTTAGCTTTATTTTTGAAGTGGCCTTTTTGATCTCCTTCCACTATATTTCTCTTGTCTTTAAGGCAGACTTACTTTTCATATTCAGGTTTCTTTTTTTTTTCTCCCCGAAGCCTTCCTATCCAAGAGTAAAGTGCTGGTTTGCATAAAATTTAATGTATACAAAAGTTAACCTGTTTTTTTAAATTCAGTCTTAATTTGTAATAATTTACAAATTATTTACAAATAATTTAAAATTTTAAAAATTTTTAAATTTTTTCTGTAATGTTCTTCATAGTTCTTGGTGTGCCTGTTATAAAGAAGTTAAGCAATTATGTTACTGTTGCAGGTGATATATTCAAAGAGAAATGTTCTTAAGGGAGGTTTAGAACTCTGGACCATGAATGAAAAGATTCAGATAGGAGCAGGGGAAAAAATATGCTACATGAATGGGCTGCAAAGTATACCATTTGCAGCTAAGGGAAAGTTTGCTAATGGTGGGGAGCAAGAATAAATGTACAGGTAGGGTAAGTTTAGATCAAATAAATGAGGGTGTTTCCAACTGTGTAAAAAAGTAAAAATCGCAAGTTCTACTTGAAGTAGTTTCAGAAGTTTCTTCAGAGGAGATAAGTATATGAGAGCTCTGTCATAATCTCACCTTTCACGTGCTACTCATTCTCACAGATGTTCCTTTTTTGGTCATATTTCCTTCATACCACCTTTTGTCTCTCTTTAAAGAAATTTGAATTACTCTTTGGCTTGACAGTTTTTCATATTTAAAGTTGTTTTCTACATTTTCTGTGGTCTGGGGTTTAGCTTAGTTGGCTAAGGTCCCACTCTATAAAAACGTGAGGTTGTGAGTTCCATCCCGGATGCAGCAAAAAAAAAAAAAAAGAGTACAAAATATATTTTCTGTTTTAGTCAATCAGTAATTACAGAAAAGAAGAGAAAAAAGTAGTATAGAATATCAAAGGGGAACTCTTTACAAAGTTAAAGTCTCTAATCCTGTGAGCTTGAGGGATTTGATGGCTAAGATCTTACATGAATCAATAAAGCCTTGCTTTTGAGTATTGAGATGAGTCCTAGGAGACCATACCATGCCTCACACATACACTGCCCTATCTTAGGAGCATGGGTCAGATACGGCAACTAGGTGCTGAGTTAACTTTGACAACATGCAGAAGTATAGAATAGCACCTGTTAGTACAGTTGAGTTTAATAATTTGCAAAATGTCTTAAAATTATTGAAGATACTGCTTTATAAGAGCAATTTATATATATGAGGACTCTTTCTTGTTCAGCATTGTGAATAAACGAGTGGTGGATGAACATGAGAATTCTTGAAAAATTGTATTTTGGACATGGAATTAGATAAACTTTTTTCAGAATTAGGGATTAGGAGTAGAGTAGTAGGTATGCTTCTTAGTACAGGAGCTCCACCAGAGATGAGATGAATAGCTTTGGGGAGCTGTTAACAATGAACAGATTGTACAGTTCCTTAGTTGAAGGTTGTTTTGAGCAGGGCTTCTCAGACTATCTTCCAGGAGATCTTACTGGAGCACATTGCAAGTTCTGAGCTTGGAGACCTGGGAGCTGGGAGCACCTGCTTTGAATACTTTGTCCTTCATAGGCCTAGACGCCCTGCTAGTACAACTGGTGTGGGGCCACACTGTGAGTGCTCCAGATAGACTTAAGGATGGCAAAGTTTATTACTGATAATTTATCAAATCTGCTATAAGCACTTTATATTTTACTTAATTTTCACAGAAAGTTTACAAGTAGGTGGTAATATTTTTATAGATGAGAAAAGACACAGGAAGTTTAAATAGCTTGTTCAAGGTTACATAATAAGTTGTATACCTGGGATTTAAACTTAACACCAAACACTTTGCTATGTCTATCATGTTTCCATGGAATTCTGTGGTTTTTGTGATAATCTCCTTACTTAAAAACAGTTACTAATCAGGAGGAATTTGTTTGCTTTCTTTTAATTTGAGCATAGAAAAATATTGTTCCACGTACCATTTTTTGGTATGGGTTCAGACAAAATAAGCTTTTAAGCATTAGAGCATATTAACTATTTTAAAACTATAATATATAGTTATGTTTTCTAATTCCAATATATTGACAAGTACATATTAAAAAGTCAAGTCTTCCCTGATTTTCCTATCTAAACATAGCTGTTACTGTTTTGAGTTCCTCTTAATATACATGCACACTCCCATATAATTAAAACATGGGATTGTGTTGTATGTAATTTAGTATTTCCCCAAATATTGTACAAATATGTACAAATTTGTACAAATATTGTAAAAATGTCTTGAATAATGACAAAGACAAAACTCTCCCCTTTCTTATTTTCTTCAAGCTCATTAACATCATCACCATTCTGTATAGGCTGCAATCACATTTTCCTTATTTTTTCCCTTTTTGAAAAACGCTGCTGCTAAGTTCTTCTATTTTCTTTGTAATATATTTAATTGATTCATATTTTTCATGTCCTGTCTCAACTTTTTGTATTAGATTGTAACTACTGAATCACTGTGCTATTCTCAAATAAATTCTTTGCTTCTTTGATTAACAGTTCTGGGGGCACACAAAGCTTTTTGTCTCTCTTAGCATCTTTTTAGCAGCTTTTGTTTAGGTAACTGTGACCACTTATGGAATTTAAAGGCAATAAAGTATCTTTCCTATCACATTTTGTTTCTAACTACATCTCTTTCTAACTTTTTGCCCCCATTGCTAGATAGGGTACCTGAATCTGAGAACTTGTAATAATAATGCAACCAATGAGGACTTTGAACTTCTATTCAGTAGTTATTTTTAGATGTGTATTAGTTTACCCATTTGATTGCTTTCCTTCCCTTAGTTGCTCAAGACAAATTAATTTTTGCCTTTTTTCAATTTTTGCCTTTTTTTAATTAAAAAACAAAAATATTTTAAAATGTATACTTCTAGGTTAGTAGGTGAGTCCACATTATCTAGGCTTTTTAAAATTGTTGGTTTGATCATAAACATACTGCCTATCAAAATAAATTGGGTACAGAATGATGGAGAAATTTGTTAACGTTTGTAGATCCATCCTAAACAGCTTTCTTTCTCCTCTTTGTGAAGTCCTGTCTAGCTACTATCACCTGTATTTTTGTGGGGTATAACCTATATATATATCATTGTCACTGTCTTACATGAAAAGAGCTTCTAGTCAGATATCTTTTCTCATTGGAGCCATATAGACTGAAGAATATATTGTTATAGTTTTATTTCTGTGTTTTGCCGGGACAAAAAACAGCTACAGCTCTTTGGGGCTTCTCTGAGAAGTTTTTTGGAGTAATAGTCCTGAATTGATTGTGGATGAAATCAAGGTCTATAGTACATTGTTAAGAGATTCTGTCCTGGAATCTTGCACAGTATATTTTTCATAGGCAAATTAAAAAGGTGGACTTATCAATAAATCTTTGGGCTATGAAGTGAATTACAATTGGATAGATTATAATTATTAAAATTTAAAAATAATGATTGTATAAGTCACTTAGCCTAACTGTGGGTGTACAGGGCTTTTTAGGTAGGATAGTAAAACTGATACAGGTAATATCCCAGAAAAATGCAGGAACTAGGATTTGATTTTAGAACTGACATGAACTCCATGTGTAACTATTTTAATTTTATTTATAAGGCAGATTCATTCTGGGTTCCTGGTGTTCAATTTAAGAGTTTTAATTTTTAACTCTAAAATGGTATCTTCAAATCATTAAATGTGTATTGTATGGTATACACATTAAATAAGGATACTGATTATAATGATTGGTTAAGAATTATGTAGTTGTTTAAAATTTTCATTTCCTAATCAGACTTATACTAAATCATATTCCGTGAAACACTTTGATGTTTTCTTAATTGCTTTGGTTCTTTCTGATCAGTATTACTGAAGCATATGCATTAGGTTAAATTGAAGACACACAGATTCTCTCTTTTTGTTTTGTCAGTTTATAAATTTATAGTAATTATGTTTCTGAAAACTTAACACCTTTACAAATGAAATTGTGAATGAGAAAGTTACTGCTTTAAGGTCATGTATGATACCACTGTAAAGTAGTAATTAAAAGACCTGGACTTGAGTGTCAGCTGTTCCACTGTGTGACCATGGGCAGGACTCATTAATTACCTCATTTTGTTTCCTCACCTGCAAATAATTATGCTTCCTGTTTAATATAAGAGATTGATGCAAATTAAAGGACATAATGCTTGC
The DNA here is from genome assembly GCA_004027455.1 of Hydrochoerus hydrochaeris. Taxonomy (NCBI): domain Eukaryota; kingdom Metazoa; phylum Chordata; class Mammalia; order Rodentia; family Hydrochaeridae; genus Hydrochoerus; species Hydrochoerus hydrochaeris. The sequence goes on from PVLA01005651.1 coordinate 28,606, forward strand.
AAAGGATTTAGCACTTGTACCTGACACAGTAAGCACTCAAAAAAGAGAAGCTAACATAAAACAAAGTATAGCTACAGTTGAAGAACATGCTATAAAAATCAGGGGCTATTTTAGGTACTTTTGTTTTTAAAATATGTTAGTATGAGCAAATTAAATTGATTTAAAGTTTAAGAACTTCAATTCTTGGAACAAATTACTATATAGTTAGAATAGCTATTTGGACTTATTAGAGAAATAAAAGTATTAATGTTTTTGATTCTTTGTCTTACTGAATATATCATTTTTCTTATTGTTTGTTGAACATATAACCATTGAATAATATCTCTACTAAAAGGGAAGGAAAGAAAGTATCTATAATGTTTTCTTGTGAACAAGAATTTTTAGTGGGAAGGCAGTTTGAAATTAATATATTCTGTTTGCTCATTATGCCTGCAGCTAATTTTGGCGCACATTAAAAGTTGGCTATCTCTTGGCCTCCAAACTTGGTTGACCTACATGGGGAGTTTTGCTTAACAGGGTTCTTGAGGCTCCCCTTCCCTGTGCCTTACCGTATGGCCCCTCAGACAGAACTGTTGATCAACCAGATTTGGATACTGTTAGACAATGACAGTCTTGTATGGCTGTGTGAACTCTTGAATGGCGCATACTCAGTTTTAAAAAATGTGTATGGACAAATAATAATTTAATTTAGTTTGCAAAATGTTTTTGTGAAAAGTTTTTGAATTTCTAAACCATTGGTGCCTGCTTAGTAGGAGCTTTATGGAGTGGTTTGTACTAATGTATTCCAGAATAGCTCAGGATGAGGGAAGGTCAGCAGAGCCCAGGCACCAAGCGTAGGAGACTGTCATACAAAGTTGTGGAAGAGTAACTTCATTCAGTTCTGCACCTTAGATGCCTGTGTCTCACAGAAGTAGGCTACATACAAATTTCCAATTTAACATCTAATGCATGTTGAGTGTTTAATTAAAAAATTGATGAGAAAATGAAAATAATGTAGCTGAACCCAAATTTGTATTAATTTAGGATTTAAAAAGTCCAAAAAGGAAATAGCATTATGGTTTTATTCTTGCATGCTCAGTACTTATTAGAAGTTCAGAAATTCCATTACAGTAGAATCTTGTCTGACACTGAAATATGCTTGATTTTTTAACCTGCTAGCAGCTGTCTGAAATTGGTGCTCTTATAAATTTAAAAATTCAAAATATAGTACCATTAGCTCTTAAATTTAACAATAATCATTGAACTATTAACCAGTGACTGTTTTTACTTCATTTTTATTAATTTAGAAATCTTTGAGAATTTGCATATGAGTGAGTGTGTGTGTGTGTGTGTGTCAGAGTATTACATCTGGAAATGCTCAAAAGTTGTTTGCCTTTTTAAGAGAACAGCTTCTTTAGTGGTGAGGTTCACGTTAATGAATGATGAACCATATTGTGAGGAAGCATAATATTGTGCATTATTGTTTGGCAAACATAATGTAAGCTTTAGACCCTGAAGGCATTTATAAAGTACCAGTTGCAGAAAGTTAGATAGGCTACACAGAACATTTTCTGTAAAGTCTCAATGTGAATTAGAATATAACTTGGTTTATTCAATAAGGACTAACTTCTGTAAGTTTAAGATAGATATGTTTCTAGGTTCTGTGATTAATGTGTAATTAGTATGAAAGGAGCATTTGGAATCTGTTAAAATTTGTAGCTGTGACACCATTGTCAAGTTTTCTTAAAATTACAATTTATTTAAATACATTCTTTTCTCTAAATTTTTGTTTTTGCTTACAGTAGTGTCAAAGTAAGTTTTCCAAAGTAGAATTATTTAATATTTAGGACCACTGATAGTATTTAAAGTGAAAATTAAAGGTGTAACAACCAAGGGTGAAGGAGTGTCTAGATTTGTTTTTAGCTTTCTTTTCTATGGCTTCTTAGAAGTGTATCATATTATAAATACATTCAAAATGTTTTGCTCTGAGGATATGTAGCATTCCTATAAAGGTTAAACCAATAAAAATGATTTGGACACATTCCTAAGCGTGGCTAGAACAGGTAGCTCGTTGTTTTAGGTACCCTTGAGTTTCTGGAGCAAATCACTATGGTGTAGCAAAAGAACTTAGTAAAGGTTGCTTTCTATGTGTAGATGCATCAGCTTTAAAAAACTAAGACTTTCTAGCCTTCTAGAAATGAGTATTTTTAAGGTAACCCTGTGTTTGTTAGATGTTTTAAGTGCAATTAAAAGTTTTGGTGCTTATTTTCCTTCAAGTGAGAAGATGCATCATAATTGATAAGGAAGAGGTACGTATAGGAAAAATGGAATGGTCAAGCCTTTCCAGTAGATTTAGAATAAATTGTAGAATAGTTTTGTGACTAAAGAATTACACATTGTAATGATACAGTTAGGAATTAGATATTTCTTTTTAGTTTTGTCAGTGTAGAATAAAATTCAGTAACTTTGGAGTTTTCATTTGAATAGTTCAAAAGGTATGTTTGAATTCAAACTTTTATACTAAAAGGTATATAAGTATGTCCTGTGCACAGAAATGGTTTTTTCTGTTTTTATTGTTTTATTTTAGACATTTGTTGGCATGTTTACTTCTTGTATTTGAATATAGAAATTTTTAGATTACACTGCTTTTAGAACTGCTTTTCAATAAATATCAGTTCATAATAAGTCTGGTTTTTCTTAAAGTTTTCTTTAAAGCTGTGTTGTAAAAGTATTTGTTTTTGTATAATAAAAACACAGTGACTTCATCATGTATTTGAATAAAAAACATTTCAAGAAAGGAAAACTTGATATATGAGATTTCATTATAGAAAATCTCTTTGTATTTTTATACATGTAATATAATTTATAAATAAATATACAAAATATTGTGTTACATTATTTATTAGAGCACATGATTTAATTTCATAACTAAGTAAATGGCTTGAATATGTCTCAGTAAAAATGTATTGTACGTATATAGAGATTTAACCATTTAATGACATAATTTAGGAATTTAAACCAAATATTTTTCTCTTTTAAAAAAGGTTACTTAAATATGTCTTCATTCAAAATATTTATGAAACTTAAAATAAGCCTAATAGCATATGGCTTTAAAGTTTTTCTTTGGGCAATTGTGAATGAAATTTTAAAGTATTGCTGCATGTTTTTTTCTAATCATGTTAATGCACTAAAAATATTCTGTAATGTGCAATGCATGCAATAAGGATGTATACTTTTAAATTTTAACTAATGAAAAAAGTGAAATTCTAACAATACTTATTGCCCATATTTATCTTAGATAGTAATACTTTTTAAAATGTGGATTCTAGTGGTAAAAAGTTTAAAAAATTAACTTACCTCCTAAATTTACTAAATGCTGTGTGTGTGTGTGTGTGTGTGTGTGTATAGATGTGTATGTAAAATACAGTACATTGTTCCATAATAAGATAAATGAGATGATCCTTTTGTTTTCAGCTTCAGAGTAAATGCATGTTGATTAGATTCATTTAAATACTTTTCAGTTATTTGGTAGAAATAATAGTATCTGTCTCTGAAAGATTGTCCTAGTAATTTGAAGTCTTAAATCGAGAAGTTCAGAGATTTAAAAATAAAATTAATTATAATTATAGAAAAAGATGAAAAATATAAAATCAAATGCATTGTTTACCCTAGTGGTTTACTTGGAGACCGAGTATATGTATAGGAGATAAACCTGTTTAGCGCCAAGCTAGGAGTGTTCATTGAGGTAGTATCTGCAAATAGGGATCTATTAGCAGATTAATTCCTTTGTATTTGCCCTTGTAAAGTGCAATGATTTATTTAACTGATGTCATTTTCTAATTGTTATGCAAGTTTTTAACTGGAACATAATGTCCTTGGGTTTTATAAATTTAGTATTATTTATTCCTAGAATTTCTTAACAGAAGCCTAATCTATTGGCTTTAGAGATTGGCATTCCTTTGTTGGTGTCCATACGAGAATCATTATTTTTCAGGTACAAACGCTGTCTCTTTTATTTTTTTTTCTTGGTTTATAATCATCCTAAGTTCTGTAGTCACTGGTGTATGGATTATATATACAACTTTTAAGTCAAACTGATAGCTAAAAGAAATTAAATTGAATATATGTGGCAGGCATTTCATTTCTGCATAATATCTTCATGTTCATATAAAGTTTTGTGGCATACCACATCATTATCTTAATTTTTCTAAAGAAAAACTGCTTGTCTATGTTTTTAAAACTTTATTGATGATTGTTCCGTGTTTTGGCTAGCTTTTTAATTTTTTTTTGCTTTAACTGGACCACAAAATAAGTTCAGATGTGAGATATCTGACCATAAAAAATACATAAATAATGGTTTGACACACTCAAGGTTTGTGTAATTTTAGGGGCATCTATGAATGTGTGTTTTAAGTTCTTGGATGTTAGCTTAATCTTTTATGTAAATATGTTTATAGTTGATGGTATAATGATTCTAGTCGATACCATTCATGTTAAAAGTCATTGTAACTGAATAGTATAATAAAATTAATTTATTTGACTGTGTGGTAAAAATTATTTGCCTTATATAGGATAGTTAGATTTAACTTGTTAGGAATGTTACTAATCCACTGTAACTGACGTATAATTTTTTAAGGAAAATGGCAGAAATAGTGGAGATTACAGAATCAAAATTTTTAATACACATTTTGAAAGCAGTTTTAACTTGGTAAACTTTTTAACATCAGTATATCAAATTTTATCTATCTTAAATTGTATTGGAAATTACATCAGTTCTATTTCTTATAGGCAGTAGATTTAAAAGGTGAAAATTATTTAATCAAGATAAATTAATATGTTTTATTTAGAGCCAAATCATACTTGGTATTGTCATAATATTTAGTCCTTGAATATATATTTAGTCCTTGAATATATATTGAGGTGTTTTTTTTTTTTTGCCTCTCTGATACTGGGGATTAAATTTGGCCTCATGCATAACAGGTGAGTATGTATCACTGAGCTCCATTCCTAGCCCCTATATGTTGGAATTTGGTGTTAATAAGAATTAGAATATTTCATAGGCAGTACATGTATAGTTTTTTCAATGGAAAGAATAAATGCTTAATTAGCAACTTGCCTTTAAAGGGTTTTTAAAAAAATTCTGTAGCTCATCTTATTTGGGGATAATACTTCACGTTAAATGATATGGTTTCTATTTATTAGAAGGAAGCATGTTTATGAAAAAATAACCTTTAGAGTTAATGCTTGTTCAACAATAACAAGTATTTAAAATGTTTTATAGGGTGTTTCTTACATCCATTCAACACCATTCCAAACTTGAGTTCTATGTCCTTATTAGTAGTAAAAGGGGGACAGAATTCCTAAGAATGTACATAAGGTGAAGATATTGTACACATTATAATAAAGGAGTATTTAATCTCAATTGCTATGTAGGTCTTAAAAAGTTATGTGGGAATGTATGGTCTATTTTATGTGTATTTTCTGTTGAATGGACAAAAGCTTGCGGTTAACTGGGTTAAGATTTTAAGGAAACTCCTTTTGAATAGTTGCTCTATTTTTTTGGATTGTAACACATTAGTCAAAATATATATATCCAGTAAATTCCATAATCTTTTTGATATAACAGGACTGTATTAAAGTACACAGTGGTATTATCTGAGACTTCCTTGTTTAAAAATTTGTTTTAAAATATCAGAAATAGCAGATTTGGTGTGAAAACTTTCCATATTTTACCACATAAAATATTAGGTATTGAAGTTTACTATTTCTGTTATAGGAGCTTAGTGACAGCTTTTTTTTTTTTTTGGTGGAATTTTATTTTGAGTGGAAGTTACATAGAATTCACTGGTATAAGAAGTAAACAATAATGCATTAAGACAGTCCACTAGGAAGTCTGCCTAAATTGACAGTATTTTTGCTGGTACTAATTTAACATTAAAGTCTGGCTTGATAAATGAATAGAAAAAATAGGCACTGTCACAATTAGAATTTTAGGTTTTGCAGGAAGGACATTTTACTTGTTGAATTGTTTTTCCATTTGTCTATTTTTAAAGAGACACTGTAGAGAATAGGTGCTTCTAGTGAATACATAAAAATGTCTCTTAAAAATGTGTGGTAATAGCATTTGCTATATTAATACTTATTATGATGAGCTTTTACATGACTTCATTGTGGACTTAGAATTGTCATATTATCTTGGACAATGTTAGTGTGGTTGGTTGGGATTTGTCTGCTTTGGGTAGGAATTTACGATTATCCTGTTTTGCCATCAGTTTTCAGCTATGCTCTGGTGCATCATTAATCATAGGAAATGCAAAAATAAATAGTCCAGTCCCATTGGATTTTTTTATATGAATACTTACCTTTTCCTATGTACAGTCTATATATGTATGTGTGTGTGTATATATATATATATACACATACACACTCACAGTTGAGGTATTTAGGTAACCCTTAACCTTTTGCTTTAACAAAGAAGTACAGTATAAAAATATTACCACAGTTTTCATGTGAGCAGCTCTTGAGAGGAAAAAAAAACCCTTTAGATGAATATTTGTTGAAAAAAAAAAAGTTGTGATACAGAATGTCTTAACTCAGCCCCAATATAGTACTTCAGGACCACCAGTGTGTAAAATTGAAAGCACATGAGTTTTGAAGCACTAGAAAAGGTTTGTAATTGATTAGCGCTGCTTGAGAGTATTGAACTACAGTGAGATTTGATTTGTGAATGGTTCTATTCAATAAAGATTAATTCTGTGTGTTTGATAAAATCTCATTGCCTTCAATGAATTAGCTCCCCCCACCCTTACAGTTTATTTAACCATCAAGTATTTCAGTGTTCTTTTAACAAACTGGAACATTTCTATCTTACTGAATTTAACTTTAGCATGACTGATTTAAGCAGGTCAACTAACAGTGATGAGCTTGAAGGGATTAATTGAATAGATTAATTTTTTGTTCTATTAAAATAACTAAAATATAAAGTAATCATATATAGTTCATGCCTTTCTTGTGATTTAGAGACTATCTGGAGGTTCACACAGATGCACAATAGCTTTTTCTAGGATTTGTTTTTAATCTTTCACATTTCAAACATTTTTTAAAATGTAAAAATGAAATCTACTGGGTTTTCATGTAAAATTAGCACTATTACAATTTAAAATATTACTGTGAGCCTTTGGGAATTGCATTGACTTTTTACTTTGTTATATATTACAGTAGTCTTCTGTGTTTGTCCTTCGCTTTTTAATTTTCTCCTTTGGATTATAGAATTTAGTTCTCATTTTAGAATCAAGTTACAAAACTTTGTCACTACTAAAACTTGAAACCGTAAAATTATTATTGATGTAGACCACAAGTATTGCTTTGGAAATCACTAATCATATTTAATCAGTTACTTTGGTCAGTTAGAAAGGTTTTGTGTAGAAATTTAATCAGTCAGCTGATATATTTTCATAAATAAGTTCTTCATTGTAGGATACTTAGTTTGTTTTTAAAAGGCTTTATGATAAATATGGACAGATTCTGACTAGCCACAGATTGAAAATTCTTGATTAATTCAAAGTAGTGCTGAGATTAAGGATACTGACCATCTCTGTCTTGTTCTCTCCCTCACTTCTTTCACACATACATACACACTGTCTTTGTCTCTCTGTCTCTGTCTCTCTCTCTGCTTATATTGGAAGTGTTTTAGTTGATCACTGTACGCTTTGTCCCTCACCTAAACTTTTTAAACCATATTATAGAATTGGGGCACATACTTATGACATTTCATAAGTGGTATGATAATCATTATGTAAGAAGCTAAAGCCTGAAGTGAGGGTTTAGACTTTGCATAGGTTATGAAATGGAAGGATGTATGTGGGATGATAGCCTGTATCTAGTAGGGGGAATGTGCGCTACTCACCTGTATTAGTCTGGTGTGGTGGGTTCATGTTAAGTTCTTTATCTAGGCTCTAAGGTACTGTTTGGCAGGGATAGGGAAGGGTGAAATTCAATTCTCAGAAGAGGAAGAATTAGTTATAATGTTAAAAAAAATATGAGATGCAATAAGAGATGATCTCCAGTTTATTTTTATGCCTTAGAAACTTGCTCTGGTTTGGGAAATTTTAATGTAGTTAAGAATGTCACCTCATAAGACCCCAGATAGGGTAGAGTAAGGATCATTTCAGCATATTCTTTGTGATAATTTTACTTTTTTTTTTTTTGGACTGCTTTACTTCTAATGCTGAAGTATCCTTTGAAACTTCTGGTGTTCTTAATCTGATTAAAAATTTTTATTTTAAAAAATTGAATGTATTTTTAAAAAACTAAGTAATGTAAAAGAGCAGCTTAAATACTCTATATCTGTTGCAACTAATCCCTTCATGTAACATTTGTTTTAACCATTTTTTTCCTCGTCTCTGATGTTAATAGCAAACTACCCCATGAAAAACCTGTTATTATTATACAGACTGTAATACAGCCTAGTTGGAGTTATTTTCTGCTTCCTAAATGTAGAAAGTTTTAGAATGATGCTTAATACCTACCATTAAAATTTTTAATAATTTGTAATTTAACATTTATGTATTGTGACTGTGAAGGGATCCACTTATAGCTGTTGAGGGAATCATTATAGCAGTTTTACATATTTTGTAATATAGAAAATTCATTTCCTTACCCTTTAAGAGAAACCTTTTCCTCTCTTCTGGCTTAATTATTTCTCTTTTACCTAAACTAAGACTGATTCTCTAGTAGTAGCCAGTTAAAATGTGTGAAGTAGGAGGAGTAAAGGAAACACCAATCGTTAGTTGAAAATTACAAAGCAAAGTTAATGTAGATACACATAGTAAAAGGATTGACTTTAAAGGATGAAAGAAAAATTTTAGAAATTTCCTTGTTGTTGGAACATGTTGGACATCATAAAGAGAATCTTGTAAGTGATAAGCTATTTTACTGTACCACCGTATCAGTTGATGAATGTTGAAGTAGTTTATATATCTATCACCACTAATTTGAAATTAAATATTAAGGGACTATATTATGTGTTTTGTTTTAAAGTCCAGCAAAATTGAACGGAAAGGACTCTTTCGAATCGTGGAAGCTATCCTTACAGAGCTTTATTTTTTGTGAGTCTAAAAATGATACTCATTTTGATAGTTCCAAGAATGATTAAAAGAGTCTGAGATGTTTCAGTATTTGCTGTATGTTTATAAGTCCTGCATAGGGGTAACAGCATGTAGATGTAAAACTATGTAGAAAAATAGAGCTGTATGCAAGTTTTAAAAGACTCCTGTGGAACTTTTAAGTATCCTGGGCAGATCTTTTAAAAACATCTATGATATACTTAGAATAATTTTATTTCAGTCGAGTGTATGCTTCAATTGTATAAAGTTGTTTAGGGACAGATTTTTGTAGATATGATGCAGTTTAAAATTACAAATAGATTTTTTTAGTTGAGCTGGTTAAAATGTTAATTTTACTACAGATTTAGGTTTGTGTTGTACATGGTAGACCATAATGCTGGAATAATTCTGTGGTCTGTTATTTTGTAAAATTGCTTCCTTTTTGAAGTTTGCTCAAATATTGAGAGCTGCCGAGTCAATGATTTATAATTCTTTGATCAATTTAACATCCAGTTTTATTCTACTACAAGTTAATAAAAATATTAAATGCTCTGCTACTATTTTAGTACCCTGATTGCTAAAATTCTGGAAAACGTTTTGATTTATGTGAGTTCACTGATCTTTTTTTTTATTCCTAGAGTTTAAAGTTACAGATGCCAAATGCAAATATTTACAGCAATTTAATTTTTAATTTGTAATGCAACAGCGTAACATTATGACATTTTGTATCTTGTTATATGAAGAAGCTAGCAGTTTATCTAAGAATCATATCATTATGTTAAACAGGTTCACATATGATAGCATTTTAAAATAGGTTAACACTTACCCCAAAAGAAGTTTTGCTGACATGGTGTCACTGTGCTGAAGAGGCTGTTTGATGCCATAGTCCCTCTTTTTTTTTCCAGATAGAACTTGTACCCTCTGTTGTAAATACTGCTTGCAGCCTTAAACTGAAAATACAAACCATACCCAAATCTTGTTTTAGCTTTACAGTATGCCTGCAGTACATAGACTTTATATTTATTTTTTTCTGTCAAGAAATTATGTAGCTGGTTACATGTGAAAAGCAAGGAAACAAAACAAAAAGAATGAGCAAATATTTGAAGGACCTACTATTACTGCATAGACTGTGGTTAGAGAGCACTCACTGACTCTGTTGGTCTCCGTGGCTGGTAGTGACCTGCGGAGATTAACCATTTAAACACCAGAGACGCCTTGCTGTCCTCCTGGAGAAAGTTTGCACCGCACTTGTGGTTCTGTGGTTGTTTGTGAGGCGAATGAAGCATTCACACAATCCAAAAAAGCAAAAGCTTTAAAACTCCCTTTTTTTGCAAGCACTATTACTGGAGAGACAGAATCATGTGGTTTATGACCTCACAGTACTCAAAGTGGGACTGCCTACCACTGTGGCTTTCCCCCCTTGCTCTTGGTCTCTCCCCTTCTCTCCCTTTCTCTCCCACTGTCTCCCTTTTCCTTTCCTTCTCTCCTCTCCTTCTCTCCAATCTCCTCTCTCCTCCTTTCTCCACTCTGTCTCCCTTTTCTCCTTCTCCTCTTCCTCCTCCTCCTCTTCCTCCTCTTCCTCCTCCTCTTCCTCCTCCTTCTCCTCCTCCTCCTCCTCTCTTTCTCCCTCTGACAAAAGGCTTGTGGTAAGGCCTTTCCTGGCATCTAGAAGGATATAGCTTTTTAATTTTTGTGACTCATGAGAGGATTTGGCTAGAATACAAATGCTGAAGGAGCCCAAACTCCTGTAAGGTTAAGCGTTTGTAGAGCAGAACTCTGCAGTTAAGGGCTCTCCCTTTTACCACCTCTCCACCATTTTTCTTCTTTTTTTTTCTTTTTTCTTTTTTTGAAAAACTTTTCCTTTTTATTTCATTATTGTGTCTGTGAAAAAGTGAGCAAAATTGGCTACAGAGACTGAAATTCTGAACAATAGTGATGACTTACAATAATTTACATCGTTGGATTGTATCACGTTCTGGGGTCTGCTTCATATTTGCTAGGGTGGCTGGATTCCTTCTGTTTTCCTTTTTCTTGTCTCCTTAAACTTATGAATCTGTAACTCATTGTAAAGAAGTTTACCTTTCTTAAGGTCTGGTTGCAAACTGCTTGCTGAGCTTCATTGTAATTGGCTGTCAAGAAAGCGTTAGTCTGGGGATTCCTTTACATGTATTAAATCATGTGTGTATAGTTTATTTTCAATATTAGATGGTTGCTCTTACAGTGAAGTTTAAATGTAATTAGTATTTTTTATATTATGTATACTTTAATCTCATGACTAGTTTGAAGTTCTTAAATGAATGTCAAGAATTATAGTTTGTTGGAAGAATCTTAGTTTTATGTTGATTATAGCTATCACTCAAGGAAATATATTCATTTTGTGTAATTTTTTTAGTCTATTTGGACATTAACAGAGCTTCTGATTGCAGATGTTATACATATGTAAAGTAAAATACTCATGTTGTGAACATAGCATCGAGTGGGTTAACAGAAGCTATATTTTTTGTTTATAATGAAAGCTTTGAAATAAATTACAAAATGCTGTGTGTAGTAAGCAATAATGCATACAGACAGAGTATGCTAGTCGTCTCGATTTGCTAATTCTGATTCAGAAGAAAATTGAAAACATCTTTGGGAATTCTCTCTCTCTCTCTCTCTCTCTCTCTCTCTCTCTCTCTGCCCCTTTGGACATGTATGTGTAGAACTCATTTTCTTATTAGGATGATTATATATCATAGGCAGTGAATTTTATAATTTATGAATAGCGCTTCCTGTTTTCATCAGTTGAGAGTGACGGGGTGTTTTTCAACAAAGATTATAAAAGTGAATAGACCAGTTTTCTAGGCGTTTTCTTTTGCCATTTATTCATTTTACTCTGAATTTGCATGTTAGACTTTGTCCTAGCATGATAACCAGGGGTGTCATATAAATGGTTGGGGAGTGGGCAGAAACAGTGGATTACAAAAGATTATTTGGGCTATACAGTGGCAAAAAGTAGGGGCTCGAGAGTGTTAGAATTGACATATCTTTGTATATATTCTTCATAATACAGTTCACTATCTGCTTTTGGTTCACATTAGAAAAAGTAACTGTATACACATGTTCATAAGATTCTTTACAAAAAATGGTTTTCCCAAATACACTAAGAGGAGATAGGAATATCTTCTTTTAATCACTTAATCAAATTATCAAATGTCCAGAGCTTTTTTTAAAAAAATAAACTTCTAGTGATAAAACCCCAGAAATACACTTTGGTCCTTTATTTTAAATATAAATTTATTATGCCTTATTGTATATGTAAAAAAGCTTTACATTGAAAATGTTTTCATTTAGCATGAAGTATTTGCACAAAGAGAAAAATTAACATCTTTCATAAATAAGATATGTCAGTATTATCCCTACCTCTATTACCCTAGGGAAATAAGAGGATTTTGTTCATAAAATTTGTGAAATTACTAAATGTAGTTCCACATACGTATAATAGCAATCAGCCTATTATAAAAAATGTAAAGGGGCTGCTGTAGTATGGTAACCAAGTGCTTTTTATCTTTTTAGAGTGAGTTTATAGTGTCTGCATCAGGATTTTCTGAAATACCTTAAAACCATAAGCTTTTGCCAAATGGTCTCCTTAAAAGTTTGTAAAAACTATTTTATATACTTCAGTTCAAGTTGACATAAAATGAATTGGAAAATATTTTAATATATATTTGTCTTCTAACTGGTCGTCCTCTTTTTGTAAATATTCCCATCACCTTAGTCTTTGGGTCAGGATCTTTATTCTTGTTGTGTAAATTTGCTGAGTAATTGTTGAGTATACCCATTTTGTCCTGTGTGATGCCTATCAAGTTCTACAAAGAGAAATTTATGTGCTTTAAAGTTTGTGTATTCATTACCCACATATATTTCCCTCCTCCAAATTAAAAATGTGTCTTATTTGGAATTCCTATCTCTTTGTGGTAAAAACATAAAAACAATAGTAGTAACTGGTATACATTTGATAATTGACAGTTCATCCCATAGAAATAGCTTACTTTGTGTGATGAAGAGAGCTGTATTCATTGCAAACACAACTCTTGATTATAGATTTATACCAAGCTTATAATCAGAAATGGAAACCACAGATTATTTATTTCTTTCTAAAGACCCTTAAAACGTCATACTGTTTGGGGTATGTTAATATTTGTGGTGTTGAAGCGAGCTACAAATTTAGATCCACAGTGTAAGTTATGTGCTTTAATGCTAAGGAAATGAAATATGATTTTGAATTGGAGATCAATTTTTAAAATGCCAGAAGGTTAGTGTTTTGCTTTCCTATATTTTATAAAATTTGCCAAAGTTGGTCAAACATTTTAAAATACAAAAACATTTATAGAATAGCAGTAAAATAATATTTTAAATATTACATCTATTTTCATTACCTTCTGAATTTTTCTTCAGCTAGTGAATTTTATTTTAATATAATAGTTCTACTTTATCAATATTCCATTTATATGGTTTTTTAAAATTAGGAATTCTTTTAGACTGATATTTGCTGCTTTTGTTTTAATTGAAAACAGGAGCAAATTGTAGAGATTTTAAAGTACTGTGATTATGAGTCTTTAATAAAAATCTTCTTTTAACTTGGTAAATACGAAGTTAATTTTTTTTTCACAATTTTCTTTTTCCAGGTTTAATACATTGCTGTTAAAACTTAGCTAGCACCTGTTGAGTCTTATATTGACAAAAAGTTGTTAGTAGTAGCAAGATTGTATATAGTAAAAAAAAAAAAAGATGGTATATAGTTTTACAGTTTGAATTATGATTATGAGATGTTAAGTCCACTTACTTCAGTGTTTCTGGTTTCTCCTTCCCATGTTTTGACATTTCTTTATAGACTCAAAGTAGATTGTTAAAATTCTAGTAAGGATACTGTTATTAATTTTTCACTAACAAATACTTGGTAGGTTTGAAGTTGTTAACATTAGTTGCAAATTGTTACATCTTGAAATATTAACACCTCATTTGGAGAGCAGTGGGATTTGGTTACAGAATTACATTTTTAACTGTTTTAAGTTGTTCCTTGACTCCTTTTTTTAATGCTAATTTACTTTAAACATTGTTTCACTTGACATTAATACTTTAGTTATAAGGATTACTTTTTCTTTGTTATTCTTTGAAGTACAGAGTGATATATACTTGTTTAATGTAGCTGTGTGTTTTATGTTTCTTATAATTGTTAGGAAAATTCATCTTCTAATGCTGTCATTTTTGTGAGAATAAAAAAAGGCTCAACTTGCAGAAAATATGGGAACATGCTCATATGACAGCTGAGGATGTGGCTAGACTAAAGCAGGAAACTACTACCCACAATGCAATGTTGTGCATACACTGCCACTTAATAAAATTTATATCAAACATGCTACTGACAAAACCAAAGAAAAATAATATCCCAACTATGCTAGTTAATGTAACTAGGGAAAAGTGAAACTAATCTTTTAGAGTCTTTGTACTTAGAGAATATAGTGTATGAAACTCTGGGACGTCATAGTATATTGGGGCACTGCAGTTAACTTTGCCTTTGTGTTATAGGACTTGACTGTAGGTGAAATTGTCCTACAGTGAGAACTTTTTGAATATCAGTTTCTTGGAAAAAGCATTAAAGGCCACCTCTCTCCTTTTCATTTGAATAGTTTTACTGTGAAACAGAAATAGAGTATATTGTTTAGAAGGAAAAATAAGTTAGAATTTGAGATACTTATTGTGATTATCCCCCCCCTTTTTTTATATTGCCCTATACACTTCTGTATAATTTGTCTCTTATTGCCAGGTTGGGTGTAGAGCTTGTCTGTTGAGATGTTATTTTTTTTGAAGAGATTATTTTTCTTGCTGTTTATGTTAATCTACCTGTAGCTTAGTTGATCAATATATGCTTTAGGAAGTTAGTCTAAAGCAAAATCTATGAACTGATTTTATAATGTGGTTGAAAAAGATATTAGAACATCTAAAAAATAAAATTTTAATAGAGTTTCCATTGATAATTCTTAGTTTACTGTGCATTTAGCTGTCAGATTTAAACAATTTTGATGAATTTAGTACCTTTGTAATTTAGATGAAATTTGAGGCTTTATACAGGAACCTTAAATAAGGGAACATCACAGAGTTTGAGTTTTAGAATTCATAAATAATATCTGGAAATTTTATCAGAGGAAGACTAGAAGGGACTGTAAGTATTACTCATGAAAGATTCCCTCAGAGTATTCCATTGTATAAATTGACAGTGTTTTATTTCAGAACTGGCACAGTAATTGTCATATAATGATTTAAATGAGAATATCATTGTCTATGTCTCAAAGGATGATTTGCTTAATTGAAGTTTTTCTCCTTTGGAAACTGCTTATCAATAGCAGCTGTAGCATTGTGGCTTTTCTCCATGGACGCATGGTGGTCCTTCGAACAACGTTCCTCAGCTTTGACAGGTGAGACAGAGGCTCTCCAGTGCCACTGCTTTTGGATGAATCTAACTGTGGTTGGAGAAAGTACATCTTGCCAAAATGTATGGGTGAGACCACACACAGTCTTTAAAATAGTTATTGTAGACTTATTTTTAGGAATACATGTCTTGACAGTTCTTTTATTTGCATGCCAGTTTCATTGCTGTGTATAGATTTTTCATTGGTTTTAGTAAAGCAGTTGTGAATTTGGGTCTCTATTTGTTAAGCTTTGTGTATAATTTGTGCTGGAAAAAACTCGAGTTCAAGTATAATCAACGATATAGAGAATGTATTGAAAATGAAGCAGTAGAATACAGATCTTTTTGTTTTTGTAAATTTAACAGTATTCCCATTGGTAATTTCAGTTTCTCAAATATTGCAGCAGTGAAACATTGTTCTAATTTGAACTTTAAGATGAAAACAATTAGGACAAAATGTTATATTCATAATTTTAAACATAATAAAAAGTTTGTGGTTCTTATTCAAAAGTATATATTCATAATATTGGTATAATAAAGCATTGTTTAAAACATTGAAAGAAATTGCTGGAGTCCGTTTTTTAATGTGTAGGCATAACATATGAGTTATCCAGTCATTTATGGGATGATTAAGACTGTATTCAGCTTAATAAACTATAAAATTTAAAAATAGTTAAATCTAGGTTTTAAAAAAGTATTTTTATAAAGATATCTTAAATCTTTGAAAACTGGTTCACTTGCCAGTGGAAAACTTTTTAGACTTTTGTTGCTTATTTTAAAAAATCATACATTTGGATAATTATTTATGATTCTTATTAAGTCATTAGTATTAACAATATTAAATCTACTTGAGTTCTCACAGGGTCAGAAGGCTTTTCACATGATGATTAATGAATGTTTTTTGGTATATATTTATAGTGCGTTTAACCACTGATGATAAGATCACAGTTTTATTCTAGTTAGTTTTGTAGGAAAATAAGTTATAGAGGTAACTGGAAATCCAGTTTCTCTCTCATTATCCATGACTGGATAACTCATATGTTATGCCTACACATTAATTATTATTACAACATTCTTGCAATTTTGTATGGTTCCTGCAAGAGTATCAGGCCTTTTCACATCAATAGGTTGTAAAAAAAAAATATTTGGCCTTCAGGAATTAGCTTACATTGAATTTTGCATGAATGATAAATTGAAAGAAAAGGTAATGTAAGTTATTTCTAGACAGATTGAACTAAAATATAGACTCTAGATTCCAGTGATACTGTATTCTTAAAAGAAATATAAGATGAATTATTGTTATAAAGCATCAAATGTTAATTGGTAAATCTAGGTAAAGGGTGTATTGGCATTCATTTGTCTATTTTTCTATTTAAACACTCAATTCTGAAATGTGAAGCATTTTGTGTTTAAGGAGTAGAGGAATTTAATTTGAAATTGAAATAGCTGGGAAAATTCATTTATGTGTGTAAGTAGTAGGGTTTTTTGCTTTTTGTTTTTTGGCAGTGTGTACTAGGGAATGAGCCCAGGGCCTTCTCTGTTAACTACAGTCCCAGCCCCTTTTATATCTTATGTTTAAAACTTTCTCAGTAAGTTGTCCAAGCAGGGCTGGAACTTGTGTTCTTCCTGCATCAGCTTCCCTCTGTGTTGGGATTAGCAGGTATGTGCAACCCTCCCCAATTATTAGCACATTTTAAAAATATGAATGAATACTAGTAGTTTGAGCTGAATGAATACTCATAGTTTGGGCTATACATAGCAATTTTAGACTTTATAGTTTTATTATATTTAAATTTTAAATCTGACACTATTACGGATTTTTTTACATGGCAAATATAAGTTGAAGATGGGAAAATAGTTTAAAAATCTCAGCTTGAAAAATTTCAAACTTGTAACTCAAGGTTTGATATTTTCAGAGAAATCAAGCATGGATTTAAATGTTTTAAACTTTTGATTGAATGCTGCAATATATAAAGATACCTGTAAAAGCTCATTTACATTAATGTTAAATTGTACTGCTATCAAATCATGTATTTTCAAGAAACATGTAATGAACAGAAGCCTATATATGAACAATTAGTATTAATTTGGAATTTTTGGTGCACTATTTAATATTCTACCAGGGATGTATGGTTTTTTATTTTTATTTTTGTGAAGCCTAGATAATAGATACTTTTGGCTCTGTGGGCCATAGCATTTCTGGCAGCTACAAGGCTTTGCTACTGTGGAGTTCAGTGTGTGTTGTGGCTGTCTTCTATTACAGCTTTGTTTACAAGCATGGGTGGTTTGCCCCTTCTTTCCACCTGCACTGTATTTATACAGTGATGAGCTCCATTGTATATCATCTTGTAGGATAAGCAAGAATGATTTGTAATAAGGATCAAGTTGTTTATTTACCTTTTATTATGGAATTCTTATTTACAGAATCACTTTTCAGTAGTTTATTGTTATGTGAGAGGTCTTGTCTAAGTGTTCATAACCATCTATTGCACTAAATTATCTAATGAATTTACAATGCAAGTTCATTTTTACCATGCATTTTTATATTGAGTATTATTATACAGTATCCTAAAATCTTTTTACAAATGAGTTGAGAATATAAATAATCTTGATTAGTCCATCTCTAAACTATAAGCATGATATTTAGTTTTTGTCAATGAGTATTATTACTAATAAGATACTAAGTTTCCTGTGTTTCTCATCCTCAGACTGTCCTCTTTTAGAATTCTCTGGGTTTAATGCTCAAGCAAAAATTATCTATAGAGATCTTAATTGCAGTCCACTTTTCCTCTTTTTTTGGCTATATTTCAACTTTATTTTAATTGGAAAAAGGAATTTGTTATTTTGATATTAGTTTCCAGAAATATTCATTATATCCACTGTTGGACATAATACCCAAAGTAATTTAGTTTATGAGGATTGACATATATATCATATTATCAAAATAGTTCAGTTAAAATGATTTGTTTTTCTTAAAAATACATGCTGTCCAATAACCATTAAAATAAAATAGCAGCAGCTGGATTCAAACAATATTGATCTCTCACATGTCAGAAAAGGCAGGGATAAAAATGATTCAGAAAATCTGGGTGCTCTTAAGGCAATTATATAAAAAGTACTCAGCAATAATCTTGATTGCAAAACAGATGCGATCCACATATGATCTTTAGGAGATCAGTAAAGTATCTATTCCTGTATTTCCTCACATGCCCTTTCCTGGCATCTTAGCGGTTTCTGTGAGTTCTTTAAGGTTACACTGACCACAGAGTTGATACTACTGGAAATTGTGTTTTGAATATGCAAGTTTGGCTCATTAATGAAGAAGTTTCTGCAGGTTGCTGCAAGGGACCAGTGAAACTAAAATACTGCTACAGTTATGAGATATCATAGAACCATGGATCTGCTCAACTCTTTGAAAATCATTGGAAATGCCAAATATTCTTCACAGTGAAACTGGCATTAATGGAGCCACTGTTCTCTCTGCCTCTGCAATAAATGCCTTGTGGGATAGGAAGACATATAATGTACCTAGTAAAAAAGCTTGTTAACCAGGAGTGTAAGACTGAAATCATACACATATAACAATCAGAGTCACAAATGACAGTGATAATTGTTCAGTTGTTTCCTGTGGTTTGGATATATAGCCCTTAAGAAAATATGTACACCCATATGATGAGACATTTCTACATATCAAAAAGTTTCAAAGATAATATCACTTCCTAAGGAGTTCTTTTATATCTGAGAGTTGTATTACTGTTGTTGTTGTTGGTTTTTGAGACAGAGTGTTGTTGTATAGTCCAGGCTGGCCCCAAAATTATGGCAGTCCTTATGCCTCCGCCTCTTAAGTGCTGGGATTATAGATGTGTGCCACCATGCCTGGGAGTATATCTGAGAATTTATTTAATTCCAACTGAATCAGTTTTATTATCTCCTAAGGAACTGGAACTGTTGATAGTATATAGTCCTTAGAAGTGAGCCCAATAAAAATAGTGCACTGATAAATTGTTTTGGCCTTATAAGACTGTGTTCTAGATCACTCCTATCTGCATCAAAATAGGGAAACCATATATTTTAGCCGGGTTCCTTTTTTTTTTTTTTTTTTTTGCCTCAGTGTCCAAAAATATGTCAGTTAGTTTATTTTCCCCCAGTATCAGGCATTATAGAAATAACACATATTTTGAAGAATAATACATAATTGTCTTTCTGTGAATGCCATGTTTATTTGCACAATATACTTAGTGAATGTGCCTAAAATACAATAGGCTATAGATACTCCTTGTAACGATCCAGTTATGTTCCTGTGACTAGGTCATTAAATGAATTTGTTGCTCAATGAGGAATCATATATATGTACATTACAATGTTCGGAACAAAGAATAGTCAAAGGAAACTCCTGCTTAATGACTTTGCTATTATGTATTGATGTAACCTTTACATGCTGTACAGTAATGTGTAATAGAACTATTGTAGCCCAGGCTGGCCTTGAACTCAAGGCAGTCCTCCTGCCTCAGCCTCTCCAGTGTTAGAATTACAGGAGTGTGCCACTGTGTCAGGCTTAATGTGGTCTTTTTTTAATTTGTTTTTTAAAACTAAAGGACTGTTGTCCTTTTTAGTTTTGTAGTAAAAAAAAAATTGAGAAACTTAACCTGCAGGTATAGTTTTGAAAGAATTGATGGGTTATTGAATAAAACAAATTAACTGTAACATTGCTGTCTTGTTAATTTACTCATGAAATCTTAATAAAGTTCAGAGAAAGCATCAAAATGAATTATTTTAAATTAAAAGAGTATTTTTTGCAGAAAATTTGAACAGAAAATACTTCCCAGAAGCTCCATCTCTCATCCCTAGCCACTTCCAGCATCCACTATTAACATGTTGCATTGGTGTCCTACATTTTTTCATTGTTGATCTAGTATTAATTCATTGTTGTTAACTAGTCTTCATTGAACTCAGTCTTTGTTGTACATTTTTCTAGATTTTGATAAATGCATATGTCATGTATCTAACATCACAGTATTCTGCTTGAATAGTTTCAATGCCTTAAATTGTCTGTGTACCACCAGTTCATCTCTCCTCCAATCCCTGCCAACAACTGATATTGTACCAGTTCTTTTTACAGAATTGAATGAGAATGATGAGAAGAAATATTCTTGTGTTGTTATTGTTCTGAAAGGCAAAGCATCTAGTTTCTCACCTATTAGTATGTTAGCTATAGTTTTTTTTTTTATTTTTTTGTGCTGGGATTTGAACTCACAACCCTTTGCTTGCAAGGCAGGTGCTTATGTTGCTGAACTAAATCTCTGGCCTGTATAGGTTGTTTTGTACATGTTCTTTCTCAAGAAGTTTCCATTTATTCCTTGTTTCCTGTGAAATTTTATCATGAGTGGTATTAGATTTTGTCAGATTCTTTTTCTATATTCTTTGATAAGGTCACGTGATTTTTAAAAAGTCTTTAGATTAGATGGATTAACCTAATAGATTTTTGAACAGTGAACTAGACTTGAATACCTGGAATAAATCCTACTTGGTTGTGGTGTGTAATCCTTTTAATACATCATGGAATGTGATTTGCTAATACAGTATTTTTTTTGTTAATATTTGCATATGTGTCCCTGAAAGATATTATTATAATATTCCTTATTTGTAATGTCTTCGTCATGTTGCAGTGTTTGTGTAATTTTGGCTTCATAGCATAAATTAAAAAGTGTTTTCTCTGTTTCTGTTATCTGGAACAGATTATGGAAAATTGACAGATTATTCTTTAAATATTTGCTAGAGTTCACCTGTCAAATGATACAGGCCTTGTGCTTTCTGTTGTGGAAGGTTATTACTGATTCAGTTTTTGTTTTTTTGGTACTGGAGATCAAACTCACGACCTTACATTTATCAGGCAAGTGCTTGAACTGCTGAGCTAAATCTCCATCCCCTACTGATTCTGTTTTATACATAAGTATAGACATATTCTGTATATTTTTCCTTGTCTGAGTTTTGATAGCTTTTTTTTTTTAAAGAATTGGTCCACTTTATACAGCTACCAAATATTTAGGCATAAAGTTATTCAAGAGTATTCTTTTAATATTCTTTTAACATTCATGGTATCAGTAGAGGTAGTACATTTCATGTGTCATACTAGGTATTGTGTCCTCTGTCACTTTTTTTTTTTTCTTCTGAACCGTGGTAGAATTTTATAAATGTTGTCTTTTGAGAGAACTGCCTTTTGTCTTCAGTAATTTTTCTTTGTTGATTGTGTATTTTCAGTTTCACTGAATGTGACTTTCACTGAATTTGGAGAAATTTGAATTTCTTCTCCCTACTGTAGATTTAGTTACAGCATCATTTCTGTTTTCCCTGAAGTATAAGCTTAGATTATTGATTTTAAATCTTTTTCTGATATATACACTTGGTGTTATTACTCTCTTAAGACCTGCTTTTGCTGCATCCACAAATTTTGATAGGTTGGATTTTCCTTTTTATTTAGTCATGTGCTTTCTAATGGTTTTTTAAATCATGAACTGACAGTCGTCCTGTGAAATTGTAATAGAGCTGGAAATTTCCCGTTGCCTAATAACATCATAGTGTAACATCATCCTCCAAGGCAGCACCTTTTTCATGTATTTCTATTGATGTTGATATAAACATTCATTGACAGTTGTTTAAAAGCTTAAGATATGCCATTATGTACAGTCCATAATATTGGATAATAAATGATAATTTTACTGGTTTATATATTTGATATATATATATATATATATATATATATATATATATATATATATATATATGTTATTTTTTAATGTACTCTTACAAAGAACATTAACTTTAAGACACCCTCACGCCAGGCCTTGGAGATATTGTAGAATTCCCAGCTACCACAGGAGGTGTGAGCTCCTTGTATCACATGTTAGTGCCACTGAAGATAAGAAGTGGGAAGAAAAAGACAGTAGTGTTCCTGACCTGGACCCTGGGCAGGCCTACACAAATAGGGTGCACATGTTAGTTTTTAACAAAGTATTTAAAGAGAGAATTTTTTATGTTAAAAATAGAAGAAAGTTACAGAGTAAAGATACAAAAATAGAAAATATTTTCATATAGCCATGCTATATATTTGTGTTTTAGAATAAGTGTTATTGCAAAGAGTTAAAAAGTTAAAAAAATTAAGTCTTGTTCGATTCTTCTGGGTATAAATGCCTTGGAACAGAATTCCTGGGTCAATTTTGTGGTATTATTTATTCTGCTAGATGTTTTTTGAACTGCCTGGAATTGGAATTTGATTGTTGTAATTAACTTCAGAAAGCTATTAGTTATTATTACTTAAAATACTTTACCTTTTCCTTTCTCATTTTCTTTTCCTTCTTGTATTACCGTTATGCATGCTACTTGTTTTTGTAATTTTCCCACAGTTTCTATTAATTTATATTAGCTTGCATTTTTTCTTTCACCTTAAACTCACTTTAAAAATTTCTTGGAAAACAGTTCTAAAGGTAAACTCTCTCCCTTAGTTTTCATTTGTTTGGCACTGTCTTTATTTTTCCTTCATTTCTGAGCATAGCTTTGACAGTGATAAAGTATTCTTGCATGGTTGACAGTTGTTCTCCCTTTTGCACGCTAAATGGATCACCCTGCTCCCTTTGTGGCTTGTAGCATTTGTGCAGAGAAATGCTCTTGTAACCTGGTTGGACTTCTCTTATAGGTCATTTGCTTCTTTTCTCTTGCTGACTTTAGAATCATCTTTTACTTTGCTTTTGGACAGTGGGATTTTATGTTGGCATTTTTTTTCTTTCTTTTTGATTTTATCTGGCTTAGGCCTTTGCTCTTCCTTTATGTGATTGTTGTTCATTTACTTAAGTTTTCTTTGTCTTGTCTCTGCCTTTTCCTATAGCTGAAAATGTAGCCATTTTTGTGCTTTCCCTTGAATTCCATGTTTCTTAATTTCATTATATTTGCTATTCTCTTTGACTGTGTTTTAAAGGAACTTTATAGTCATGGTTTTTTCTTCTGTTTACTTCTGTTATTCTCTCTACTTTTATTTGTTGCATTGTTTAGCTTCAGAATTTTTCTTATTTCAGTCTTTAAAACTTTTCATTTTGGTTATTTTTTTGATTTCATTGAATTGCTTTAATTTTTTAGTACACATTAAGTTTCTTGATAATCACTTAATATGAACACTAAATTTTTATCAGGCATTTTATGTATCTTCTTCATTTCTTTAGTTTTAGTCACTGGGAGTTGGTATGTTCTTTTATCAGACTATAGGCTGGTTTTGCTGAAGAAGGTCCTTCCCTGTGGAGAGTGCGAGCATCCTTGCTGGTTGGGAGCTGTGGCTCCAGCATATTGAAGGGACAAGTTGCGTGTTGATAGTAAAGATGATCGGACCATGGATCTAACAGAAATGGAGTTAGTGTTTCCTTTGTTGTATTTTTTGGTGGAATTTCTGTAATCATCTATTTCTAAAAACGAAAATCTCAGTTTAAGTTCTGCTTTTTTTTTTTTTTTTTTTGTACTCAAGTGGATTTTAGTGGTGAATGCTTTATAGTATGATGGCAATTTTATACCACTGGTTGCCTACCAAAACAACTTGGTATAGAAATGATTTTGCTGATGTTCTAACTTTAAAAAGCAATCTTTGAAACCAATGAAGAAGAACCTTTTAGAACTTTTCAATAATGAACAGTCCACTGTAGCGCACATGCTGTAGGTTCCCCATCACTGTTTGAAACCATTCTTTTTTATTGCATTTTCTTGCTTTCATTTTGAATGTGACTTTCATTTTTCTCACCTCATCTTCTAGTAACTTTTTGACCTTTCTTTCTAGGAAAGGTTGTTTTAAACTTTCTATGGTTTGTTTATAAATCTCTGAAATAAACTCTGCTACTAGTCTATTTAGAAAAGAAAATGTTCACTAGTACTGTTAATACCAAACTTCCCTTCTTTGTTCCCCTCCCCATTGGAACATTTTCTTTATATTTCACAATTTGGTTCTTATTTACATTTTTAGTTCTCACACTAGAGAAGAAAAAGTGGTACTTACACATGTGTGTCTGATTTATTTCATACAAGAGTATGGTCACAAGGTACATCCATTTACCTAGAAATGCCTTGAGCTTATCCTTTTTTATGGCAGAGTAGTACTCTTTTGTGAACTCCTCATCTTTTTTATTCATTTACTAATTGATGAACATTTGGACTGTTTCCAAGATTAAGGTATTATACACTGTATAACTGTAAACATGGGTATGCATATATTGCTGTGGTATGATGCTTTTATTTCTTTTGGAAAGATAACTAAGAAAAGGAATAGCTGGGTTAAATTGAACCTCTAGTCCTAGTTTTGTTGAAGAATCTCCATACTGATTTCCACCAGTCAACACTCCTACCAACAGTGGAGAAAGGTTCTTTTTTCTCCACATCCTCTCCAGCATTTGTTATTGGTTGATTTCTTAATAATAGCCATTCTTTCTGGGGTTAGATGGAATCTCAGTGTTGTTTTAATTTGCATCTCTTGAATGACTAGTGATGTTGAATATTTTTTCATATATTTGCTGTTTATACTTCTTCATTTGAGAAATACGTATTCATCTCAGATGACCGTTTTTGGATTGGGTCTTTTAAGTTTGGGAGTGGGGGAGGTCCTGATTTTTTTGATTTCTTTATACATTTTATATAGTAATCCTTTGGTTGAGAACCGTTGGCCAAATCTTTTCCTGCATTGTGGGTTGTTTCTTCACTTGTTCGTTACTCTAGCAGTGCAAAAGCTTTTTAATAAATGAGATTCCAGTTGTTGATTCTTTATGATAGTCCCTGTGCAGTTGGAGTTTGGTCATAGAGTCTTTGTCTACACCAGTGTCTTCAAGAATTCTACTTATTCTGTCTTTCAGCAGACGTAATGTTTTTGTTTTAATATTTAGATATTTGATCCATTTCAGTTTTAATTTAGTGCAAGGTGAAGGATATGGATCTAATTTGGGGGGGGCAGGTACCTGGGATCGAACTCAAGACCTCACACTTGCCAGGCAGGCACTTATGCCGCTGAGGTAAATCCCCAACCCTTGTGGATCTAATTTTAATCTTTGGCATGTGGAAAGCCAGTTTTCCAGCACCATTTATTAAAGAAGTTATCTTCCTCTGAATGAAAACACAATATAATTTAACTCCACAAACTTTATTTGACTTTGTTTTGGGTGCCACATAGTGGCAATATAAATCGTGATGAATTTGATTGATTCTTGTATTCAAGTGTATGACAATTAAACAACAGACAAGGTTGCAAACAAAGTAAATATATAGTTATGAACAGTTTTCATGGACATGAATCAGAGCAACCACCTTCTGTCAGGTGGTGGGACATAAGCAAGTTTGCTGGCAAGGAGAATTGATGCAAACATCAGTTCAGGCAGAGCTGAAAGGATTATTCTCTCATTCTCCCTTCACCAAAAAACTCAAAACACAAATACTCAAGAGAGTTAAAATATCAACACAAAACTAAAAACAAGGAGAAAAAGTAAGAAATAAGGGAAAGCAAAAGTACTGCTGTATTGTAATAGTTGAAATTCATCCAAAGTTGGAATGGAAAAGAGTATGAATTATAATGTAAAGAAAGTAAATTTCAACTTCCAATTATAGTTGCTGTGTGACCCTGTGTAAATCACTTTTCTTAAGTTGTTTTTTCTTCTTGAAGTAAATGCTTTTAGTGGCCCAGATCCTTTTACCTGGAAGCTGTGCATACCTATCTCTCACCTGTGGAATTGGTGACTCACAGCTCTGAGTTCTCATCACCTGCACAGAATTACTGGGAGCTACCTGCCCACAGATGCCTGAGCATTAAGCTTCTCTCTTTCTCAAGGCATGGATGGGTATCCTCTGGCCATTGACTGGCAGACAATGGGATATGAGAGCTAGACTTTGTCTCCAGATAGCACGTCTCACCGGTGCTATTTAGATTCCTACGTTCACCATCCAATCAGTTTGAGGATAGGCAGCACCGAACCCACAGTTTTTTTTTTTTTTAACTTTGTCTACTTCCTTGAAGTCTTTAGTTAAGAGCATTCTTTCATTCATGTGCAAAGTTGTCTTAGACTTTGATTCTCAGAAACTTGACCTGCCTGAGGTTCATGCTTCTCTGTTTTAAAATGCATACAATATAAAATGTAGCATAATAAAAATAACTTTTTAAATGTATGATTCATTGCAGTAAGTACATTTGTAGTGTTAGGCAGGCATCACCACTGTCTAGTTTCAGAACTCTGAATCAGCAGATAAGCTAACCTTAAACCTGTTAAGCAATCATTTCCTATCTACTCACTCTGAGCAGTCACTGATGACAGACCCTGATAATACCTACAAGTGGGATTACTTGGTAATGTAGTATCTGTTAATTCATTAAGGAACTTTCAACTGTTTTCATAGACATTGCATCATTTGATATTCTTACCTGCAATGTATGAAGGTTCTAGTTCTCCATGTGCTTGCCAGCACTTAATTCTTTTCATTTGTATTTTAATAGTCATCCATAGGGATGTGGACCCTTCTCTTTGAAATTGAACTTGTTTTAAGGTTATTTTGAGAATCACATAATTTGGCAGACAAACTAATTGGGATTTTACAAGGCACTGTATAGATAGATGCCTTTACACGTGATATGTAGTTAAAACTGAAATTGGAGTTAAATGACAGGGTTGGTCTATATCAGCTTTTATAAGACTTGCATAGAGAAACTTATCCTGAAACTGAAATTGTGATGAACCATTGGGTAGGCTAATAGAAGTCTACAGTATTAAGCTTTGGGGTACCTCCCTTTAGACGGCAAGTGCTATTCTATTATTTGAGTGTAAAAAGAGACAGTTGGGGTTCTGTTTCATTTTCATTGCCTACTATTGAAGCTCTGTTGTTTTGTTATAAATCATGTTTATATACTAATGAAAAATAGCAAAATGTTAAACAGCATAGAGAACATAAAAGTAGCCATAATTCTTTTTCCTACAGTGAAGTCCTTTGTCTTTTTTCTTTCTTTCTTTGAGATTTGCATACATATTTGTACAAGTGTACATGCATTTGTTTAGGGTTTTTTTTTTTTTGGTACTGGGAATCGAACTCATGACCTCAGGCTTACCATGCAGGTTCTGTGCCACTGAGCTAAATCCCTGGCCAAAATTTGTAGATTTTTAAAATTGTTATGTTTTGTGTTTTTAAAAATATCAGAAATCTATAGCATCAGTTTTAGGGACTGTACAACATTCTTACTATTGAATATTATAGCATCTTCTTATAGTCAGACTTTTCTACTTCAGTAACTGTGTATGTATTGTGAACATAAAGCTTTTCACAATCTTGGATCTTTAGTTGTAAAGTAGAGGCAACCTATTTTGTAGCTTGGTATTGTGTTTTTTTATATGGTAATCAATTTAAGATATTACTTCATATAATTCTATGGGACATTTGTACTTGTTTTAGTGTTTTAAACTTTGCACTTAAGTGGTTTTATGGCTTTCTGCCATGAATAATCAAACACTACTGCATAAAAATGGCCCTTACTTTTGAACGATTGGTTTTACTTTCTGGTAAGTTATTATAATTTTTAAATATAAAAACACACATGGATCTTGTGAGATTAAGGTAAAAGTTAACAGGAAATTTAAAGGTAAAATTGGGAGATTTTATATATAAAAAAGTTTTATATATTTTAAGGAGTGCTTCGGTAAGGAGACTTAGTTTGCCATTTGGTATTTTCAGATTTTACTATTCATGTAATGAAAAAGTAATGATTACATTGGTAACATTCAAGTTGTTTTCCTTTCTTGTTTGATCAGATCTGATAGCTGTGTTTTACAGTGTGTTGAGCATTTGAATTGAGTTAGGTAATATTTTATTTTATTTTTTGATTTTTTTAAAAAAAATTATTTAAAGAGGGAAAAAAGCAAAACAGAAAAAGGGGTAGAAACAATACAGAATTTCAGAAAAAAAATAAACAGTAAGAAATCACTAGTTGATAAATTACATATTGTCTTAGACATAGTTGTTCAAGTTACAAAATTAAAGCATACAAAGTGGACATTCAAACAGTGAGACTGCGGAGAAGTTCAATGATCCAATAACAACTTAGCAACATGGTTATCAATCCTACACACTTAAACATAATTGCAGTTGGTAGTATTTTAATAAAAATTAAAAAACATATTTGGGTTCATCCTCAGACTTTTTTGATTTTTTGTGAATACAATTTTTGATATTCCAGGTTGTACCAAAGCACAGGTGTCTGAGAATTAATTGTGAAACATCTCCAATTTGTATTGATTCCCCACTGTTTTCTTGTTTTATTCTTTTCACTGTCCTTCCCTCCCTCTTTTGTTTTTTTGTTTTGATTGTGTATTAGAGATTCAACTTAGGACCTTTACAAGGAGCTACATCTCTAACCCTTTATTTATAAGTTTTAGACATGGTGTTGTGTGTTGCCTGGGCTAGGCGTGAACTTTGCATCCTCCTACCTCAACCTCCTAAAGTGCTGGGATTACGGGTGTGTACTATCACATTTCTCTCTTTTTTTAGTGATAAAATTAAAAATTAAATAGACAATAATTTGTTTTTCCTGATTCTAAAACTTGTTGAAATGTAGAAAACAAAAAATTTTAATGGCACCACTGATTTTCCAGATTAAATGCCCATTCTAGGTGATGATGCCAGACTTAATTTCCTAGATTTATCCTTTGCTGTCTGTCTGGATTGTGCTGTTATTTATTTCTCTGTCTGTAAAGCCTCCTTGTCCCCCTTTCTGAAGTGCTGATAATACATTAAGTTTTCACAAGTCCCACTTTGTCACAAAACTTCACAGTATATCCTTATGGAGAAGAAATAAACTTCATTGAGAACCCAGAAAAAGGCTGTAAAAAGGTACCAGCTTTGGATTTTGTCTGAACTGTATTCCAGTTCTGGCGCTGTAATTTATCGACCTGGTGACCTAAATCAAGTTTACCAGCTTTTCTGTTTCTTCTCTGAAATGGGCATAATAATATTCTGAATATTGTATGTGAAGTGAGATAATGTTGTGAACATATTACAAACCTTGGCTTTAGCAGCTTTCTTCTGTCAGACCCTCCTTTCTACTATGCTGTTTCTGCTTTAGAGCCAGCCAACCATGGACTGAACCCACAGAAAATGGGATCCAAACCTGTTCTCCTCTGTGTTGCCAGTGTTGAGTATTTTGTCCCAGGGATGGGAAGATGACTAAAATAATACTATAATTTTGTTTAATCTGTGTTTGGGGTGACTATTTAAAAGCTGTTAAAAACAAGTCATTATGTTTTATGCTGAAGAAAACAAGTTTAAATTGCGAAGTACAATTGTGTGTGTGTGTGTGCTTTAAATAATTTAGTTAACTGAAATGGACTTTCATTTATTTACTGATGTGACTTTCATTTTATTTTGATGCATCATTTTCCCTTGGTGATTTATAAGATCTTCAAGCCAATATAAATATTTCATAGTTAGTTGGCCATTTGGGTATACGTCTACAGAATACCTCAGCATTATCTTTCAGCAAGAAAAACATTGAAGACTAAAGACCTGACACAGTTAACTAGATAGAATGAAATTCTGCTCCATTTACTTGTTTCTG
The DNA here is from genome assembly GCA_004027455.1 of Hydrochoerus hydrochaeris. Lineage (NCBI taxonomy): Eukaryota > Metazoa > Chordata > Mammalia > Rodentia > Hydrochaeridae > Hydrochoerus > Hydrochoerus hydrochaeris. The sequence goes on from PVLA01005651.1 coordinate 58,739, forward strand.
AGGTAAAAGTACCACACCTGTTCAATTAAGAAAACCATCCTTACAGGATGGGATGATTTTTTTCTTCTTAAGTAGGGCCTAGAACATTTAACTGCCAGTTAGGCACCGAATGACAGAGCTCCGTCCCCAGCTTATACCATGAATTCACAGGTTAATAGGTTCCAGCAACTTAGGCTTCTTCACGTTGGTTTTCACAAAGTATGCTTCTCTGGGGGCAGGCTGGCCCTTTATTTGTACCCCAGTACCTTTCTCTTAGCTTCCTCCTTTTTCTGATCATTTTCCTTGACATTTTCAGGAAGCTATCACAATTCCTAGAGTGTTGAATATGCTCAGTACACATATTAATCCTCTTGGCAAGTACCTTGACCTTAACTTGCTTGTTTACAATAACAGCACACTGGGTAACATTGTAGACTGTTCCTGTTTTGCCATAGTAACATTTGTGTGACATTCCTTTTTGCACAGTACCCATTCCCTTAATGTCTACAATATCATCCTTTTTGTAGATTCACATGTCTGTGGTCAAAGGAACAACCCCATATTTTCTAAAAGACCTAGAGAACGTACACCAGGTTCCCCTTCTCTTTCCTTTTGTGTTCATCATTTTGGCAAATTACTGGAAGATGGCAGTTTCTGCCGAAAGGGATAATGATAGTTTTAATTGATAATTGAATGATTTTTTTCATTGTACTTGAGATCTCAAAGTTTCACATTTCATGAAGAATTTAAAAGTTTCCAGAAATGATAGTCACATATTTATCTGCTTATTTAGAATGGGGATAGGATTGGGGAGTGAACCTGATACCTCACAAATACTCTAGGCAAATGCTGTATCACTGAGCTACAGCTACAGCCGCTTACAAATTATTATTTTTTTTTACTAAGTTGCCTAGACTGCTTTTGAAGTTATGATCCTCCTGCCTCAGCCTCCTGAGAAGGTGGGTTAAAGACGTAAATTCCACACCATCTCATGAGTCACTATTTTTTTGAAACAAGTGAGTTATCAAAAATTGTCTCCCATCCAAGTACTAACCAGGCCTGACCCTGCTTAGCTTCCGAGATCAGACGAGATCGGGCGCGTTCAGGGTCTTATGGCCGTAGACTAAAAATTGTATATCAAATCTTTTTTTTTTTTTTTTTTTACAGTTAAGGGCATATTGTTATTAATGCCTTTTAATTTATTTAAAGAGAAACAAGCATGTAAAGGGTAGAGATAATAACAGAATTTCAGAAAAAAACAAGAAATCACTAGTTGATAAACTACATATTGTCCTCTTAGAAATAGTTGTTCAGGTTACAAAATTAAAGCATACAAAGTAGATATACAAACAGAGTGTAAACCGCTACGCATGCATGAATCTCTATATGTATTTCTATCCTTTCTGTATTAGAGGGAAAAACAAAATTTAGCAAGACAAAACAAATTCCTATAAAAACATGAAACCAAAAAGTCATATAAAACCACAGTACAAGATGATCTACATTGATTACTGTGTTGTTTCTTAA
>PVLA01005651.1:60344-141252 GCA_004027455.1 Hydrochoerus hydrochaeris
CATAACAATATTAGTAAAAATAAAACATTGTAGACAGTATAAAACTTCAAAGGCAGGTAATAATCAAACCAGAGTGGATATTCTAGTGAATCTTGTCATCTTAAGTGCAGTTGCCTATACTCTCAGACTTGATACTATCAATCATAACAGCTTTGAATAAAATCTATCAATACAAAACAGTGATCTAACAAACCAGATTTGATTATGATCAGTCATGGTAAAACAGTGTAGGTTTTACAGAGCTTTAGATTAACTTAATAGGAAATTAAGGATAATTACCGTACTATGTCCTGTTTTCGGGATAACTGTCTGTGCCCTCAAATCTAGTACAGGTAAAATGACTGGAACAGAATATAATATATCTAAGCAGAGTAGTGTGAGTAATGTGGGTTTTAAATCCTGGTACACTATTAACAATATAGTGTATCAAGGTGATCTATGTTAGAGATTCTAGCTATCCTTCTCTGCCTCATTTCTGCCATGCTATTTTTCTGCCTGTTTGTCTAGTTTTCTCCTTCATTCTACTGCCTGCCCCACTCATTGAGGCCTTTCTGCCACTGTTCCTAAAATCCTGGTATTTTTTCTCTCTCTCTAGAATGTCCTTTTCAGTATTCTCTGTAGGGTTGGATTGGTGGTCACAAACTCCCTGAGTTCCGCTTTGTCATGGAAGCATCTTGTTTCTCCATTAGTTTCTAGTGACAGTTTTGTAGGGTACATCAATCTGGGCTGGAGGTTTTTTTCTTTCAGGGCTTGGAATACTTCACTCCAAGCTCTTCTTGATCTGATGGGTCTATGTTGAGAAGTCAGCCGTGATTCTGATGGGCTTACCTTTATAGGTAATGTTTCTTTTCTCTGATGGGTTTTAATATTCTGTTTTTATATTGAATTTCTGGTATCTTGATTATTATATGTCTGGGTGTAGCTCTGTTTTGGTTGTAGGTGGCTGGAATTCTGTATGCCTCACATAACTGAAAGTCATTTTCTTTACCCATGCCTGGGAAGTTTTCCTTAATTATTTCCATGAATAGCGTTTGTAATTCGCCTATATGTATTCCTGCTTCTCCGTTTACATTTCTTACTCTTAAATTGTAGATTCTCTTGTCATTTTCTAGCCTTTGTATTGTTACTGCCTATTTCCTTGTTATTTTTAAGAGATCTTTCCTTTCATGATCATACATTGCAAACTTGTCCTCAAGTTTTGATAGTCTATCCTTAGTTTCTTTTAAGGAGTTTTGCCAGCTTTCAATGGAGTTTTAAATTTCCTGGTAGTCTCTTTGAATCTGCTTCATGTATTCTATGTTTTCTTTATATTCTTTATTGAATGTTTCTCTCCTTTTTTTGTGTTCCTCCCTTCTTCTGTCTGTATCTTCCTGAGAGATGCTTCCTGAGAGCATTTCTTTTATTACTCTACTCATATCTTGCTTTACCTGATTTCGTATTTCAGTTTTGAGCTCATCTACAAGGTTCCGAAGATATCTCTTAATGTCCAATGAAGCCATGTCTGATACTGCATGTTTGCCGCCCTCAGTCTCCCTTGTTTTTCCCTCTCCTGGATCTGGGCTCTCAGGGTTCTGGGCTGGGGGCCTTCTCCTGCCTCTCTCTCCTGTCATGGTCCTGGCTTCCTCCATACAGGTTACAGTGCAGGTCCCAGCCCCCTTCCCTGTTGGCCATGTTTCCTCCGAAGTATGCTGGTGAGGGACCTTTGCCTTCTCCTGCCTGCTCTTGCCACTGAAGTGTAAGCAGCAGCAGTATATGTGTCCTGTAATTTTTAGCTGTTTCAGTTGTAGTCCCGATGCATTTGACGAGCTTTTTTATGTTTTAATTTCTTCCTATGTCAAGAGGACCCATCTCCCTCTGTCTGGGTCTCTCCAAGGTGTTTTATTCTGGCATATGAATCTTTTCTCCTGGGAGGCTTTGTATTTTGTTGCTTACTGATTGGGCATCTTGTATCAAATCTTTCAATTGAAGGATTTTTATGTTGATTAAAGGACAGAATATTTTTATTGTCCTATGAGTGATTTACAGTGTTTTTAATTATGTCTATTTGTCCAAGAATGTCACAGTGAAGTGTTTTAAACTTATTTTTGTCATGCTTTATAATCATCATTCTTGAACAAGTCATAGTTCTCATTGTGCTCTTCACAATGTGATGCTTGCTCATTCATTGTAGTTCTTTACAGAAATCATTAGTGCTTTTGAAATGACATTTATAGTGCAATGATTTTGTAAGCTACTGTTAGTTGCTTTAGAAGTTCATTTGTTAGCAAGTTGTCATAATGAGGTCACTTTCTAAAAAAAGATGAAGTCATTTGCTTTTAGTCATAGAGGGCCTTTTCTTTGCCCAAACATTTTCAGCTTATATATTCCTGCCCACTTATTTTCATAGTTGCTAATAATATCATGGAATAAGATAGTTGTGGAAGTTTTGAAAGGTAACAGTTGGTATTTACATTTTTTTTAGTTTTCTATAGGTAGAAAAAGATTTAAATATTAATTTGTATTTACTGATGGGAGAGCAAAAGATGTCTGTAATTCTGTGTATAAGTATCTGCATACAGAATATGGAATTCTACCAAGATTCGTTTTTTTTTCTGAGTCCTTGTAATCTAACAACATAGTTTCATATTCAAGCATTCTACCTGTTCAAATGCATATTGCTTCATGATGTACTTCTCTGTATTGCTGGAGCATCTCTGGCCCTCAGTCTATGCATGATGTAAAATTTTGGGTGTAGGGGAAAGAAACGTCTATCCTACTTACTCGTTCTTACCTGTTTTCATGGGAGATTACATTCTCTTTTTCTTCTGGGATGTTTCCTTTTATCAACCTATGTAATTTTTTTAGCTGAAGGATTCAAGATATACCAGAAGAAGTAATTCATGATTTGACAGTAATTCTGTAATCCAAGCCTATTTTTTTCTTTATAATCAAAACTAACTATAATATTGTTATGCAAAAATGTAAAATAGTATATATATAACTTAGCAAAACATTTCTCATAAATAAATCATTTCTGTGAGGTATTAGGATTTATTTTAAAAATAGTAAAGATTAAAATAATTTCAGACAAGTGGCATGAAATGGGGAAGCCCAAAATAGATTCATTCAACAATTTTAATATAAGAATCTAAAACAAGAATAAATATTAAGTAATGTTACCTTGATGGAAATAGTTTAAAAATAAGGGTAGGGCATGGTCATGCATACTTATAATGTCAACACTCAGAAGGCTGACACAGGAGGATGGCCACGACTTTGAGGTCAGCCTGGGCTACCTAATGAGTTCAGAGCTAGCCTGAACTATATAGTGAGACCATGTCTCAAAAGCAAAAAAATTAACATATTAAAAAATTTACATAATGGAAAAAGTCATAAAATTTTTTTTAGAAAACAAACATGTTCTGTCTTTGAAGATATTACTTAAAAAGTTTCTTGCTGGATATAATGGTACATGCCCAGTAATCCCAGCACTTATGAGGCTGAAGTATAAGGATCTCTGGAGCCCAGTAGTTTGAGACCAATCTGGCCAGCATAGTGAGACCCTATATTGGAAAGAAGGTGTGGAAGGGAAGAAGGAATGAAAGAAAAAAAGTTGAGGGAAGGAAAAATTTCTGATGGAGGATTGCAACACTGAAGAGTAGTTAAGTATGTCATACCAACTGTGTTGTTCATGTTATGTAGTACATCACAACTCCAACATCTCTGTGACATGCAGCAGGTATTTTTTGCTTATTTTGTGTTTTGGGCAGCTTGGTACCAGGTGACCTGGAATGGCATTAGCTGGAATTACGACTAGAGGTTATTCTCTTTTATCATTCAGCAGGGTAACTTAGGTATGTTCATATGACAGCAGAGGTGTAATAAAAAACAGAAAATGAAAATGCCTTTCAAAACATCAGTTTGTATTGGTGTGTTATTATTTCCATTTAAATGTGTTGGCCAGAGTAAGCCACTGGCCATCTAAGGGCTAATGAGTGGTGATTGTACACTATTGCTTTAGCTGAGGAATTGCAAAATTATACTGGAAAGGGATAAAAAATCGAAACTATAGTGGAGTCCAATTTTATAATACAACATTGACGAAGAAAAAAGTTGGAGGGGCTTGTATTTATCTTAATTACAAAGCTGCAATAATCAGTCAAAACTACTGGTATAAAGACAAAGCCTAGCTATTGTGGACTATACTACTATAAATTGGATCTGTATATATTACCATTGTATACTGACTTTAATACCTTTGGTATATACTAAGGAGTGATATAACTGCATCAAGTAATATAGTGTATATATTTTTAGTTTTTTGAGAAATCTCCATTCTGATTTCTATAGTGATTGTGATCATTTATATCCCCACCAGCAAGTGTAGAAGGATTTCTTTACCCCTGCATCCTGGGCCTCATTCATGATTTTTTGTGTTTTTTAAATCAAAGCTTTTCTGACTGGGGTCAGATGGAGTTTCACTATTGTTTTGATTCACATTTCCATAATGGCTAAAGATGATGAACAGCTTTTCATTCCAACTATTGGCCATTTGAACTATTTCTTTTGAGAAGCATGTGTTTGTTTATTTGCCTATTCATTGATTAGGCTGTTTGGTTTTTCTTTTAAAGTTTTTGAAATTCTTTATGTGTTCTGGATGTTACTCTGCTATCTGAAGAGTAACTAGCAAAGCTCCCCCAACCCTCATTTTGTGGATTGGCTCTTCACTTGTATCCTTTGTTACATAGAAACTAGAATTTGATGTAATCCCATTTGTTAATTCTTGCTGTTATTTCTTGTGCTATTAGAGTGCTATTGAGGAAGTCTTTGCCTTTGCTTATGGCTTCAGTTATTTCCTGTACTTCCCCCCACCCCAGCAGTTCCACGTTTCCCTCATACCTAGATCTTTGAAACATTTTGGTTTCATTTTAGTACAGTTGTGAGAGATAGGAATCTAATTTCATCCTTCTGCTTGTAGATAGGCAGTTTTCCCAGCACCATTTGTTTAAAAAAGCTTTCTTGTATCTAGAGTATAAAGTTTTTGTACCCTTTGTCAAAAATCAGATGGCTCTAAATGTATGGGCTTGTTTCTGTGTCTTCTTTTTTATTGAGTACATGTCTGTTTTCATGCTGAGGGCATATTTTTGTAACTATGGCTTTGTAGTATTTTATTTTATTTTTTTATTAAGTTTATTGGTACAAGTTAGACATACATGATGATCATATTCATCGGGAGTTTATACCTGTATATGATATGTCTTTTTTTTTGAACCGGGGATCAAATTCACAACCCCGCCCTTGTCAGGCAGGTTCTTATGCCGCTGAGCTAAATCCTCGGCCCCTAATTTTAATTTTAATCTTAATTTTAGCATAATTTTAAATTGGGTATAGTGATGCTTCTAGCATTGCTTTTTTTTGCCTGTGAGTGCTTTGATTATTTGAATCTTTTGTGCTACTATTTAGATTGTAGGATTTTTTTCTAGTTCTGTGCAGGTGTTGGTATTTTAATGGTGGTTACATGTAATCTGTAAATCACTTGATAAAATGGGCATTTTACCAATATTATTACTGCTGACCCATGAATATTTTCTGTGCCTTCTTCAACTTGGTTGGATTCCTTGGGGTTTTTTTTTTTTAAGGCTATTATGGATGGAAATGTTTTTTCTCATTTTGGTGGGTTCATTGTTATTGTGTAGGAAAGCTGTTGATTTTTGTGTTTATTTTGTATGCTGTCACTTTGGTGAATTTATGGCATCTTAAAGTTGCCTTGTAGAGTTCTTAGGATCTTCTTTGTAAAGGACTATTAGTGTTTGTAGCTAGATGTTACCTAAGGAGCCTCTTGTTCTCATAGATGGGCTTTTGGAAGGTGATCAAGTCATGGGGCAATCCAACCAACTTGCTATAACTAGGTAGAGTCTGGTAGGAAGAACTGAAACACTTGAGGGTATGATCTGAAAGAGTCTTCCCTGGCTTTTTGCTTCTTTCTCTGCTTCCTGTTTGACTTAATATATGCTTCTTTCTTCTGCTGTGTCTCTCTGCCTTTCCATTTCTACCTTGGAACCAGTGACCATGGATTATAACCATGAGCCAAAATAAATCTCTCTGTTAACCTCCAATATGCAGTGAGTTATTCTTTGTCTATTCCATTGTAACATAAGCTTAACTAAGATAAAAACTTTTGTCCTGCAGATCTTCAGGACCACAACTGTGCCTTCATAAAATAGGCAGTCATTAAATATTTATTGGTTGCATGAATGGTCATAAGGCTTTTCATGCTAGGTGGCAAGATAGTGTTAGGACAATTGATGAGACATGACCCTTTGATAGTTTACATACAGACTATTGAGACAGTTACAGTGTGTAGGCACAGTGTTAGAAATTCATGCATAATGTACTTTTAGGTGGGACTTTGGAATTGGTTTAATTTTTTTTTTTAACTAAAGTCTAGAAATGTTTCAGTGAGGCAGAGATCTTTGAGCTAAACAAAAAGAGTAGAAATCTGTTGAGAGATAAAAGAAGCAAGGAGGGAGTTGTGAAAATGTTCCTGTCCAAGAGAATCAGAGGAAAGAAGAGCCTTAAAGCTGTTATATGGGGGAATAAAAATTTATTGCAAAAAACTCTTCCATTGTCAGGGTAAAAGACACTTTGTACATAAGATAGTCAAGTGCTAACCTGTTGACAGAAAACAAGCTAGAACACACTTTTTAGTATTTCATAATGTCTGCCTTTTGACAGTTGGGTTACTTGTAGTGTCATTATCTGTAATGGGAAATCCACCAATTCCCACATTTGTGGGGGAAGAGAATTTACTCAGATACTGTGTTCTTCACTTTGAATACTTATGTAAGGCATTTGCTTCTTGGTTTGATATTTTTCCTTTGTTTTTTCAGAATTTGAGTTTTTATTAATGAGCATGATTTTCATCTGAGGCATCTAATGTACAGTAGGGCTGTTATGTTGCTTATAGCATGGTTTCCAGTACGGTGGTTATCTCCTCAGAAAGAAAAGTTGCCTATTGACAGGCTGACGATAGATTTCTCATTAGAAGTGTTTTGTGATGAACATGGGTGTATGAAGACATCTGGAAACTATCTTGATGTTGTGAAAGACTTTGAACCTTTTGTGTATCCAGTGAAGTATAGATTGTCACCAATTTTCCCATACTGTGATCTTTATTCATGTCTCCAGGGAGAATGGAGGTGCTGGAGAACCAAGAATCAGTTAATTATCTTCTTGAATCTGGAGTGTAGGAGAGAAGGACTCCAGAAGTTATTCTGGAGAATCGTATGTTACTTTTGCAAAGCCCTGTATAAGCTAAATATTTATGTACATAACTGACTTGATTCTTCATTTGAATGTAACGGAACCTTATGAGACATGCACATTAGATGACAATAAGTACTGTATATCACATTGAAAAAATCTTGGAAAGATTAGCAGTTTGTTCTTGGTGCTTCTGTTATTAGGAAACAGTGAATTCACTCTCAGGGCTTCTTATTCTCATATTTAATGGGGAACAGTTAATTCTTTAGGTTAGTGTTAAAAGCAAGAGTGGAAAAATTAGTATTGGTAAGTAGGATTCCTTCTGATTACTTTTAAGTGAAGACTTACTGGTAGATTTTTTTTTTTTAATTTTAGCATCAACCTGCTTATTAAGGATAAGAAAAGAGAAAAGATAAAAAGCAAAAATAATCCACCTCACTACCATGTCTACCTGTGAGCTCACTGTCTAGTTCAGAAACAGACAAACAAATCAGTATAATATGGCATGAGTAATGGCTTAATTGAGATATCATAACTTACATTGGTATAAGCTATTTTTTATTATAGCTTAGAATATGTCAATATTTTTTGTTCCTGTAACCCTCTCTGGTTTCATCTTTCACTGTTAATAACATGAAATCTTTGTTTTGGTCATCAACATTTTTTTGCTGTTTTAGTAGTTAATATTTTTGCTTAAGAAAATTTTAACAATGGTTTTTCTCCCAGTGCCTTCCTATTCCTGTAGTTCTGGGACTCTTTGGGCCATGTGTAGCATGGCCCAAATATTGTTATTTCTTCCCTGTTTTGGGCTGCAGTGTCTTTTAGGCTTAAGAAAGTATTCTTTTTTAATTTTTAGTCTTCAAGGCCAACCTCAATGCTTTGCAAAGAGGATGTGCTTTTTGGATGAATTGAATTGTCTTAACTGTAGCTTTATTCCCCCGAGTTCGCATCACTGCTACAGATAAGGTCACTCACTGTTCTCTTGTGATGTCTCAGGTGCTATGAGTACACCCTTTGTACTCTTGATCTATAGTATATTGTAGAATGTGCAGCCAACTTACTGTCATGTGTTGTACTGGTTTAGACTACCCTTTAAGTACTTTTAATTTTTTTTCTCAGAGACTATTGAAGAAAGTAAAAATGTCTTGCAATCACTGTGGATTGAATTTTTTTTCTGCTTGAAATTTAGATGTTTCTAGATCTCTAATTTAGACTTAATGTTTTAACAATTTAAGCTTAAAATTCAAATTTTCATTATCAAAGTTGATATTAATGTAGCAGGAACCTTTTCAGTGTAGTGATCTTATAGAAACTATATAAATGCATTTATGCTTATATCATTTAATGAGAAAATAAATTTTTATTTTTCAGCACAAACTTGATTTTTCTTGATGAAGGTAGTATATGAAAGAAAAAAATTACTCAGTGAACTTCCATAGTTGTATTATAAGATATTTAAAAATATGTATAAACATTCTTTCTGTAAAATACAATCAGATTCCAGACCTCTCTAAAAAAACAGCAAGATTTTAGGAATCAAACTCATGACCCTGTGCTTGCCAGGCAGACACTGTGCTGCTGAGCTATATCCCCAGCCCTCCAATTCAGTTTTTAAAATGCACTGAAGTAATAAGTTACTTTGGCTTCATCATTTCTGATTTTATAGTTTTTGCATAAACAGTAGTATGAGAATATTTCTCAAATAATGAGGTGTTTTCATTCTGTTTTTAACACTTAGTTACTAAAAAAGATTGCTTACTCTTGCAGCATTACTATGTTGGCCATGATGAAATAATGTTTTTCTGTAAATTGATTTGCTTATTTAATTTGATCTGGTTTTCTTTGAATTGTATTTTATGTTTAGAGGATTGATCATCTGAAAGTATTTAAATGATGTACATAATATATTTTAAGTACAACTTATTGGTAAGTTAACAGTTTCATATAATTCTGAAGTAGCTTTATCTTTCCTAATGGAATGGTTACTATATATGAGCTGTTGGTTTTTTCTTTAATGGAAAATTACCTATAATATATAAGAATCTTTTGAATTTGCTAAGGTGCCTTTGTGACGTGGTTACAATTTCATGGCAAGAAAAAGTACATTGTTTGAGTGGGAAGGGATTATTTTATTTCTTTTGTTAAATTCAAGGGTGTGGATATACAAGAATGGTATTCCCTTACTTTATTCATTATTATGCAGCAAATTTTTTTATCATTTGTCCTTTTCTGTAACTTTTGAATGACAGCCTTTGATTGCTTTTTCTCTTCTCTTCTCTTCTCTTCTCTTCTCTTCTCTTCTCTTCTCTTCTCTTCTCTTCTCTTCTCTTCTCTTCTCTTCAACACTTTCTCCTATTTATTCCATGCTGGACTTCATCTGTAAAGAAAATTCTTCAGAGTACTACAAAGTAGGATCAAAGCTATAAAAGTTGTAGAATTGTCAAAAATACAAAAGCTAAATGACCTGGGTAGGTTTGGGCTCCTCTGAATGATGATTGTACTATTTCTTTTATATGCTGTTTTGTAAGGAATGGTAGGGTAGATGGAAGGGAGAATGAAAAAGTTGCCAATGAGGGAAAGGAAGAAAGAAATCAGGAAGTTAAGGAAGAAGAAGAAAGATTTTTTAAAGCAGTGTGTGATTACTTCTCAGTAGTAGCACTGAAGAACCTATTTTCTTATCTGTACAGTACTTTATCCCTTGGGGAAAAGGTTTAAAAAAATGTGCTAGTACTGTAAGCCTAGGTGAAGGTTCCAGCTTGAATAAACCTGAAGTTTGAAAGGAAACAGTGATAATTTCAGCAGTACTTTTTAAATTGTAGGTCACGTTGTATTTTGTTTGTGTGCCTCACTGTCTTTTCTCTAAACCTCACTTGCCTATATAGGTTTAAAAATTACAATTATTAACACTTTAATTATACAGATTAAGTTCGTTGATATTTCCATATATGCATGTATTTGCATTGTGCATATACATCACCTTTCTTCTACTCTCTCATCTTCCTTCAGCCCTTTTCCCAATCCTTAGTAATTCCTTTTCTACTTTCACGTTGACCTGTTTAGTTTCCACATATGAAAAAAAAAAAAAAAAAACGTGTTACTAATCTGTGTCTGGTTTATTTCACTTGCATATTCTACGTCTGTCCACTTTTCTAAAACTGACAAAATTTCATTCTTTATGGCAGAATACAGCTCTATTGTGTGTATATTGTGCAGTATTTTCTTAATAATTCATCTGTTGGTGAGCATTTAGACTGATTTAGACCTTAACTATTATGAATAAACATGGGTATGCAGTATCTGTCTTCATTTCCTTTGAATATATATCAGATATGGTATTTCTATTTTTAGATTGTTAAAGAATCTTTCTGTATTTTCATTTCTACCAACCATGTAAAAGGGTTCCTTTTTCTCCACATTCTTGCCAACATATGCTTGTTTTGTTTTTGGTTTTTGTTTGGTTTTGTTTTGAGAAATGATCTCACTATAGGCTGGCCTTAATCTCATGGCAGTCCTCTGTCTCAGCCTCCCAAGTGCTGGGCTTACAGGCATGCACCACCATGTTTAGCTCAGTATATGCTTTAAAAAAACCCATTTTTAAAGAGCAGTTATTCCAAGTGTGTTACGATAGAATCTTATTATACTTCAGATTTGTATTTCTGTAATGGCTAATTATATGAACATTTTTTCATGTATTTATTGGCCATTCATAGTTCCTATTGAGATGTGTCCAGATAATTTGCTCATTTAAAAATTGTATTATTTGCATTTTTGTTAAGTTTTTTGAGTTCTTAATATATCCTGTTAACCATTTATCAGATGGACAGCAGGTAGAGATTTTTTCCTGTTTTCTAGCTGTCTCTTCATCTTGTCTTCTTTGTTGTTCAGAGCTCTTTAATTTGATACAATCTCATTTGTCAATTCTTTTGTTTCCTGTGCTTTTAGAGTCCTAAGAAATTATTGTCACACTATGATTGTATTGTGTCTGTATTTCTAAATCCAGTAATCTTTATTTTATGAAGTTGAGTACACCAGCATGCAGTGTGTAGATACTTAGAGTCATTATCCCTTCCCATTGGATTATTCCATTTACTAGTGTGTGGTGTCCATATGATTTGTCTGATCAGTTATGGGTTGAAGTGTTCTATGTCTGAAAATAAGGTCAATATTTTAATGCCATATTGTTTCCCATCCTTTCAATTTTAGTCTGTGTACTTCCTTTTGGATGAGGTGTGTCTCCCATAGGCAGTATATATAGTTGCATTCAGCAAAAATTCAGTTTGCAAATCTGTATCTTTTGGTTGGCAAATTGAGATCATTGACACTTAGGGTGATTTATTATAAGGTCCGTATTGAATCCTCTCATTGCATTATGTTTCCTGTGCTAATCACTTTTTTATTTCTTCCTTTTGTTTACTCTCCCAATTAGATTCATACTTTCTCTGGGCTTTTTAGTGCTGGTGGCCTCCCTTGTCTGTGTTTAGGATTCCCTTAAGTATTTTACTACATTGCAGGCTTACTGGTCATGTATTTTTTTAGGCTTTTCATTGAATGTCTTTGCTTCTCCACAAAGTTTGAAGGTTAATTGTATAGGATATAAAAGTTTGGGTTGAAAATTGTTTCCTTTTAGGGCTTGAAAACCTTAACTCCAATGTCTCCTGGCCTTTAAGATATATGCTGAGAAACCTGTTACTTTTCTGTGCTTTGTAGGTTTCTTGATATTTTTCTCTAACAGCTTTTCGTATTCGGATTTCCTTTTGTTGAATTTTTCCCTTTTTTTTTTCTAACTCTGTTTCATTTTTTTCCTTTACTCTTTTGCCACTAGTGTTTGAATCCAGCTCATATGGTGTCTTGTCATTTTTAGAGTACCACTTTATTTATGATCTACTCCATCCACCACCTCATCTATTTTGGACACTGTCCTCACATTGATCAAGACTGCTACCCATGTTTTGCATTGAATTTTTCATACCTCTTTCTGTTTGCTTTCTTTTCGTACTACTTAATTATTTACTGAAGAGGTCATGCATATCTTGTATTGTCTTGCTTAAATCAGTTTACTGTGTTTCTTTTATTGGTAAAATGCTTTATCTGTTTAATTAAAATCTCTGAGCTCATTTTAAATACCTTATGTATTTGTTTAAGTGTATCTCCCAGTCACTGTGATAGTAACCCCAAAGGGAAGTTGTTCTGTGACATGTGATTTCTGGCCCCTTCTAATTCCAGGAGCAGCTCAGTCTGAAACAATAAGTACCTTCCCAAAAATATATTCTGATTATCACTTCCTCGTATAGGAGATGCTCCAGTAGATTTCTTTTCCAATTCTACCTGCTGTGCCGCAGTCATTTTTCAGAGTAAAAGCCTATGCTGTACTTGCAGGTTACAAAATTAAGCGCTTTTCTTGGGTTTAGTGCTGTGAGCAGTTGGCTGGTTTGTTGTTTCTCCCTGGGGCTGCTGTCCCCTCTGTACTGGTGTTGAATTTATGGAGACAGGTCTGAGCCTTCTAGGCAGTTTCCTTCTCATCTCTGTATTGTCTTCAGTTTCTCCAGTTTCTCTCTGGTTCTAGAGTTCTACTTCTCTTTGCTAAGTTGTTTTTCAATTACCTTTGATTCCAGGTCTTGTAGAGGCTGTGTTCAGCAGCTGCCTTATACTTTGCTGCTTTTATTCTCCCATCACCAATTTTTTCAGTATTTTGTAATTTGTATTATAGAGTTTTTTTTTTAAAGCTAGAGTTAGGTTTATTGCTAGATAGCCCTGTGAATGTTAATAACTGTTTCACCTATGGAACCTCTGGTGATTTTTACCATGAAGGCTTTTTCCCCCAATGTAGTTTAATGCATCTTAGGACAGAACTCCAGTCATTTTGTGGAGGATAGTGTGTGTGTTTGTGAGTCTTTAGCAATATGTTAAAAAATGCTCAAGACAAATGAAGTTACATTTCAATGTATAAAATTGATAATTTTTTTGATCTATGTTGACTATTCTCTTTTGGCTACCTGATTATTATGGGAGGATGTTAGAAATTTTATCTCTTTTATAAAATCAGTTTCTTCACTTGTAAAATGGGAGTGGGGGATGTGATTTCATATATGGATTATTTCAAAACAATGTAAATAACATGTATAATACAATTTAGTGTTTTTCAAATTGTAAGTGTATATGTTTTCCAGTTTAACTTTGTTGTTCTTCGTTTTCTTCTACTTTTCTCTCCCTTTCCTCTTTTTTTACTAAAAGACCCCACAGATAGAAAATTAGTGTGTAAATAACACATAATTTGTGATAAAATTATGTTTTAATGCTTCTTTTGTACAGGGTTTAAAATTTAAGTGCCTATTTTATTGAATATATTTTTGAAAATACTATGCTTTCATTTATGGTGTTCTAAAACACCAATTGGCTTATTTATTGATACAAGCAATAAGCTATGGACAATCTCATCTGCTTAGATGAGGATTTTACTATATGGAATAAAACAAATAGTATGATATAGATCTAAGCTCCATCAGTGATTTTCATATTGAAGACTTAGGATACCAGATTGTGATAATTTGGATATTTAGTTAGCTTGGTCAGAAATTCTTCCTTTACTTAGAGATGATATTTATATAAGTCACCCATGAAAAGGCTTATAAGTGCTAGTCTAGTGAAGATTCTTTGTACATCTTTGTACATTGCTCTCCAAGACTGGCTGAAGCTATTAAATGTTACTATGTAGTTTATTTGTTGTTTTATTTGTTGGATTAAAATAGAGGGAGAAATCATGAAAGATGTAAATATTAATAATAATTGAGCATATCATAAATAATGTGTACAGTAGTAAAAAATTATTGGTGATGATTTTCCTTAAGCATTGTTGCTAGAAAGCTGTTGCCTGGTTTGAATTTTACTAGCCATCGATTTTTTAAAAATTATATATTGATTTTTGATAGTAGTAAATTCAGTGTGCAGTGACCTTGGCAGCGTTGGCCATGATTATTCATGTAAAACATCACTAATTTATAAAATGCTGCGGACCCTTTAATACCTATGAAAAATGGGCAGATTGTTAATTTGGTAGTTTTCACCTAAAACATACTCCTTCATCTGGCCCCTGTAAAACTCTACCCCCAATTCCCTGCATAGAACTTAGTTTATTTACTGAGAAGAAGGTCAAGTCACAGGAGATAAGTATGTGGTAGGTGTTACAGGGCTGATTTTTAAACCACATAGCATCTCTCTCTCCTGGTTTATTTTGCTTACTAATATGTAAATTTTATTGATGAAACCAACAGTGCTCAGTTCTCATTCAGAAGTATTTTAGACTTCATTGAAGAAAAACAGTGCTTCTATTAGGAATCACAAATAAGTTTTGTGAGAGATGAGTTCAAAGCTTTTAGAAGATGATTGTTTTTTATTTAATCTGTGTTAAGATTGGAGAAAAACAACTATCCAATATGACTTTTATGTTTAAAAGCTAATTTACAATGTTAAATTGTAGTATCCAGTGTTACCTTCTGTCATTTTCAACATGAGCTTTGAGAATCAACATTCTGCTGCGTTTAGTGGAGGAGATCAGTGTAAACAGCATCCAGGTTCTAACCAAAACCTACATGAAGCACCAGAGATGCTAGTTTTTATATAGTTTGATTTTAAAAGAGGAGGCTGTTATACACTGAAATTTTCCCTTTTAAAATGGGCATATTTCCCAGTGCAAATATGATACTTCTGTACTAATCAGGATGGAGTCTTATCCTGCAATGAGACTTACATTTTTGGGCTTTTCACCACATCATTGCTGTTTTCTGCGTGGTCAAAAATAGATATAGAGTAAACCAACCCCAAAAGTCAATTATAGGGTTTTATAGTGATGTACTGTGAAAAATTTGGTCGTGTTTTTCATTATACAGAATGTTCTTTCCAAAGACATAAACAGAAAAGGCACATATGTTTGATTTTAAAAATAACTCTGCTTGGCTCTTTAAAATGCTGGAGACAGTTTGGATACTTTTAAATGATCATCATTATAATTACATGATAAACCCTCTATCTAGAGACAGGGTGGTTTGTAATTATTTATTCAATTTTTCCCTTCTACCTTTAAAAACAAAAAAAAATTTTTTTTAAATGAAGGAGCAGTGTCTATGCTTTGAAAGTATTTCTGGTACACAAATATTCTGGGGGGAGGGAAGGGAAAAGATGTTTAAAAAAAAGATGTGCTATGTACATTTAATAACTCCCCACAATGAATGTATTCATTATGTACTACAAATATGTACTTTTAAAAAACTGGTAAATTCATCTTATTTTCTCATTTCTTCACAAAAAAACGTGTTAAAATGTACTGTATCACTACACTGGGAGCATACATCCAGATGTACAAGTATTAAAATTATAAAAAGTATGGAAAATGAAAATTATTTGTTTCTTACAAATTAATACTATGCCTACAATATAATTTATACAATCAAATTGCTAATATAATTGCTTGAGTAATTAAGTAGCACTTTTTTGTTGTTTGGTTCTGGGGATTGAACTCATGGCCTTGTGTTTACTAGATAAATGCTTTACTACTCTGTCACATCCCCAGCTTTTTAAAATAAAAATTATATTTTGGGATAGGAGTTTACTAAAGTTGTTTAGACTTTAAATCAGATCTTCAGTTTTTCTAGTCTCAGCCTTCTTAGTACCTGGGTATGGAGCCATGCCACCACACCTGAATGTAGTTTACATTCTTAAGGAGCACTTAACCAGTGCTTCAGAAATCCTTAAAATGAATGAAAATTTTTGCTATCAGAATATTGTAAGAGATAATTTGAAGCTTTGTTATTCTGAAATCTTTTTTATTATTATTTGCCATTTTGTTCAGCTTTAAACTCCACTTAATTTATGTATTGCAGGACTAACATGCATAAATAAATGTTTTTTTTTTTTAATGCATTTCTTCTATGGGAAAGGCTGTATTCTCCACAGACAGATTTCAAACTAATGCAAGTTTTAGTTTCTTTGCAGTTTTGAAATGACTGCATATTTTATTGTGAACTCTCAATGTGACTGATAAATTATCTATTTACTCATACACTTGCAAATAATATTAACATAATAGAACTGAATGGTAACTTCATTTCTTAGATACTATACACAATATAGAAATTGCTTCTATACATACCTATAGCAGACAGCATTGATTTTACAGGTTAAGAATCATTCTTACCTTTTTTCTTTCTGGAAGAGCACTGATTTTGCTTAGAAATCAAAATAATTTATCCCAGTTGTGGTTGCCGTGGTTTATCTCCTTCAAAATTCATGTTGAAATTTAATTGCAGCAATATCAAGACATGGGGCCTTTAAGAGTTGAGTTTGCCACGAAGGCTCATGGGTTGTTTGGTCTCCTCTTGTCTCTGACTTTTTCATCTTCTTCCATGGAGTGAGGCAGTCAGAAGGTCCTTGCCAGATGCTGTTGACCCCGTGATCATGGATTCTTTCAGCCTTCAGAACTGTGAGCTAGGACATTTTTGTGTACTATAAATTATCCAGTCTGTGGGTATTCTGTTTTAGCAGCACAAAACAGACTAAGACATTGACAATCCTATTTTTGTGATCAATAACTGGTTTAGGTTCATATGATCCAGACCATCTTGAAAAAGTTGTCACTGGATAGAATGCCTAGAATTTCTAAAGGAGCATAATTTTTATATAAAAATATGGGCCATGGACTGGGCTTGGTGGTAACCACCTGTAATACCAGCACTTGGGAGGCTGAGGCAGGAGGGTTGCCATGAGATCTAGGCCAGCTTGAACTACATAGCAAGACTTTGTCTCCCAAGAGAAAATAGAAAATGAATCTGAGTGATGGAACCAGGCTGCCTGGCTTAAAATCTTCACATCTCCCTTACTAATATTTTAACTTTGGATAATTCTTTTAACATGTTCACAGCAGGGCAATAATTTGTATGTCATGGTGGGTGGCTTAAACTATTACTAGTACATGTGTGACTACATCACTTGTCCCACCATCTATACATGCTTTCCAATGGGACTGTCATCCATGAACCACTAGTGGTATAAGCTGGTTAGAATATGTTAATCTCTGTGTACTTCATTTTCTGTTAACTGTGAAAATTTACTTATATTCATATGGAACAGTAGTTATTGTTAATTATTAGGGAAATGTATATCAAAACCGTCAGGAGATAGTACTACTTGACACTCATTAGAATGGCTGGAGTAAAAATGTCAGGA
Source organism: Hydrochoerus hydrochaeris (assembly GCA_004027455.1). Classification (NCBI taxonomy): domain Eukaryota; kingdom Metazoa; phylum Chordata; class Mammalia; order Rodentia; family Hydrochaeridae; genus Hydrochoerus; species Hydrochoerus hydrochaeris. The sequence continues at coordinate 77,802 of PVLA01005651.1, forward strand.
AACAAGTGTTAGTGAGGATGTGGAAAAAATGAGAATTTTCATATGCTGTTTGTAGAAATGTCAGATATTCTAACCATGTTGAGGAACACACTAATAATAGTTCCTCAGGTGATTAAATGAGAGAGTTGCTAAATGACTCAGAAATTGTATTCCTAAGTATATAATCAGGAGAATTGAAAACATATGCTAACATGGAAACCTATACTTAAATGTTTATAGTAGCATTTTCATAATACTATATCTAAAAGGTCAGTAACAAAGGTAACCAAAAGGCAAAAATGTCCATCACTGGATGAATGAACAAACAAAAGTAGTACTTCTATACAGTGGAATATTAGCCACAAAATGTCTCGAAGAACTGATACATGGCACAATATAGATGAATGTTGAAAATATTGTGATAAATGAAAGAAGCCAGTCATAAAATTTTACAGACTGCATTATTTTAGTAATGTGAGGTTGAAGGGAAATTTGTAGAGATAAAATATAGATTAATGCTTACTCAGGGTGTTCATGAGTTTAGGAAGATTGGTGAGGTAGAAGATGGAGAGTGCTGTGGTTTGAATGTTTTTGTATTCTTCCAAAATTCACGTTGAAATGCAATTTCTATTTGATGGTGTTTAGAGGTAGAGCTTTATCTTTTATTTTGTACGGGGAGGTAGATCTTTTGCAGATGGGAAGAGGAGGTCAAGAACTGGAGAAAGGGAAGTAAAAGTACGAAATGTGTATACATGAATTAATTTCCCAGTGTGAATGCACTTATGTACTACAGAGATGTACTAATATACCAAAATTTTTAAAATGTAGAGCGTTTAGGAGGTAATTAGGTCCTAGGGAGCTGTGCTCTTCTGAATTTGGTCATTGCTCTTGTTAAAGAGGCTTGAGAGTTCCCTGTGACTTTTGCCCCCAGAGGGCACAGGGAAGGCATGATCCCTAGGGATTAGACCCTTCCAAAAACTGAATATGCTGCCATCTAGGCCTCCAGATCTGTAAGAAATAAATTTATATTACTTATAAATTACCTTGTCTATGATATTTTGTCCTAGTGGCTGGAACTAAGACAGACTAATGGCCAAAGAATATCAGATTTATTTTTTGTTTTGTGTGAAGAAAATGGTCTGAAATTGATTGTGTAATGGTTATGCATACCTGAATCTATGAAAGCCATTGAATTGGATACTTCAAATTGCAGTGGTACAATTTAAATTCAATAGTTAGGTTTGGTGTTGACTTTATGGGAAATTTGATTGGTTTTCATCCATTTTGGTTTGTGAAAAGAACTTTGGAAAGAATTAAGTTGGTAAACTGAAATACCACTGTGTATCTCAATAAAGCTGTCAAAATGGGGATAACAGTGTCTACTTTACAGACAGATGTGCAAATTGATGAACATAAAATTCTTTTGAATAGTAATAGTGCAGTGAAACACTCATTAAAAGTGGTAAAAAATTAGTTCTATCCACAAGAAACTGTGTATCAAGAAAAAAGACAATATGCAGAGGAGGAAAGGTTCTAGAGTTTGGAAGAGCTCAGTCTGTCCTGCTTTGGAACTATTTATATGATAGACCAAGGCATGTGACCTCAGGGCATTCTGTTTGAAAACTTATGATGTCTTCTAGCTGGAGGTCTTTTATTTACTTTCTGTAATCTTTTGCCCATTGTTCCTATCATATTCTGAACTTTTGTGCTTAGTCTTTTCCATTTGTGGTCTTTCTGTATACAACTATTTGTGTGAGGTAACACTCCTTTTGGGGCATAGACTGTGTTTTCAATATTAATCTCTTTATATTGTTCAGAGTGAGGCTGAGCTTGTTCATAGTAGGTGGCTAATCACATGTTAATAAGAAAAGAAAGCAACATATTTTATTGGGTGCACCTAAACTTTGCTGATTTCCTGTGCTTCTGTCATATGCTTGCTTGTCAGTGTTTCATGACCAAGGTCTCCTTTTGAAGATGTAGTACAAGCTAGATTCCTATTTCAATTTTCGTGGAAGTTGAAATATATATAGGATCAGTGAAGTCAAGATGGCTGATCAGTGAGCAACAAAATACAAAGCCTCCCAGGAGAAACAACTCATGTGCCAGAATAAAATATCCTGGAGAGACCCAGACAGAGGGAGATGGATCCTCTTGACAGAGGAAGAAATTAAAATGTAAAAAAACTCATCAAATACGTCGGGACTACAACTGAAACAGCTAAGAATTACAGGATAGAGTGTTTTCGGTCACGGCAACCTGTCAAGTTTGCAATGGCCTGAATCCGTGCCAGCGCCCAAACTTGTTCCCACCACCATTAACAGGAAGCACAGCAGCGCCGAAGTTGGTCGGGGGTTGGTGAGCCCAACAGAGAGCCAAGCAGGCAAAGGGACCTTCATTAATCCACAGTCAGTCCTGGGAATGAGACCCCCCCACCCCCTTCCACGGAAAGGTTGCAACCAAATGGGCAACATGTTGGAATTGGGCAAGAGGAACCTGAACTGGGAGCGACAGTGACTTCAGTTGGTTGCTCCCTCCCCAGAGCAGACTCTTGGGATTTGCTTGGCCTGGGCTGTGCCCCTGGCCAGGACCCAATGAGACGTCCCAAATTGATTCCCTGCGCCTAGCACACACTAACCTGGTGAAGGTCCCTGAAGTTTGGCTGGCTTGGTGGGGAGAGGCAGGCATACGCAGCCCCTGCTTACACCTCAGTGACAAGAGCAGTCAGGAGAGGGTGAAGGTCTCTTGCCAGCATGCTTCGGAGGAAACATGGCCAACAGGGAAGGGGGCTGGGACCTGCACTGTAACCTGTATGGAGGAAGCCAGGACCATGACAGGAGAGAGAGGCAGGAGGAGGACCCTAGCCCAGAATCCTGAGAGCACTGATCCAGGAGAGGGTAAAAACAAGGGAGACTGAGGGCGGCAAACATGCAGTATCAGACATGGCTTCATTGGACATTAAGAGATATCTTCGGAACCTTGTAGACGAGCTCAAAACTGAAATACGAAATCAGGTAAAGCAAGATATGAGTAGAGTAATAAAAGAAATGCTCTCAGGAAGCATCTCTCAGGAAGATACAGACAGAAGAAGGGAGGAACACAAAAAAAGGAGAGAAACATTCAATAAAGAATATAAAGAAAACATAGAATACATGAAGCAGATTCAAAGAGACTACCAGGAAATTTAAAACTCCATTGAAAGCTGGCAAAACTCCTTAAAAGAAACTAAGGATAGACTATCAAAACTTGAGGACAAGTTTGCAATGTATGATCATGAAAGGAAAGATCTCTTAAAAATAACAAGGAAATAGGCAGTAATAATACAAAGGCTAGAAGATGACGAGAGAATCTACAATTTAAGAATAAGAAATGTAAACGGAGAAGCAGGAATACATACAGGCGAATTACAAAGGCTATTCACGGAAATAATTAAGGAAAACTTCCCAAGCATGGGAAAAGAAGAAGACATTTGGTTATGTGAGGCATACTGAACTCCAGCCACCAAAATAGATCTACAGCTAGGCATATAATAATCAAGATACCAGAAATTCAATATAAAAAAAAGAATATTAAAAGCCATCAGAGAAAAGAAACAGATTACCTATAAAGGTAAGCCCATCAGGATCATGGCTGACTTCTCGACACAGACTATCAGATCAAGAAGAGCTGGGAACGAAGTATTCCAAGCCCTGAAAGAAAATAACCTCCAGCCCAGATTGATTAACCTACAAAACTGTCACTAGAAATCAATGGGGAAACAAGATGCTTCCATGACAAAGAGGAACTCAGGGAGTTTGTGACCACCAATCCAACCCTACAGAGAATATTGAAGGACATTCTAGAGAGAGAGAAAAAATACCAGGATTTTAGGAACAGTGGCAGAAAGGCCTCAATGAACGGGGCAGGCAGTAGAATGAAGTAGAAAACTAGACAAACAGGCAGAAAAATAGCATGGCAGAAATGAGGCAGAGAAGGATGGCTAGAATCTCTAACATAGATGGCCTCGATACACTATATTGTTAATGGTGCACCAGGATTTAAAACCCACATTACTCACACTACTTTGCTTAGATGTATTATATTCTATTCCAGTCATTCTACCTGTACTAGATTTGAGGGTACAGACAGTAATCCTGAAAATAATAGGATATAGTATGGTAATCATCCTTAATTTCCTATTAACTTAATCTACAGCTCTGTAAACCCTATACTGTTTTACCATGACTGATCATAATCGAACCTGGTTTGTTAGATCGCTGTTTTGTATTGATAGATTTTATTCAAAGCTGTTATGATTGATAGTATCAAGTCTGAGAGTATAGGCAACTGCACTTAAGATGACAAGATTCACCAAAATATCCACTCTGATTTGATTATTACCTGCCTTTGAAGTTTTATACTGTCTACAATGTTTTATTTTTACTAATATTGTTATGTACTGCTATATTCAGTTATACTGCTATATTCATTTATGCATGATGATATAGACAATTCTGTTGAAGAAAATAAGAAACAACACAGCAATCATTGTAGATCACCTTGTACTGTGGTTTTATACGACTTTTTGGTTTCATGTTTTTATAGGAATTTGTTTTGTTTTGTCTTGCTAAGTTTTGTTTTTCCCTCTAATACAGAAAGGATAGAAATACATGTAGAGATTCATGTATGCATAGCTGTTTACACTCTCACTGTTTGAATATCTACTTTGTATGCTTTAATTTTGTAACCTGAACAACTATTTCTAAGAGGACAATATGTAATTTATCAAGTAGTAATTTCTTATTGTTTACCTTTTTTAAAAAAATTCTGTATTATCTCTACCCTTTAAATGCTTTTGTTTCTCTTTAAATAAAAAAAAACATGAAGACATCTGGAAAAAAAATACATTTAAAATGCTACCTGTGCCAAACCTTGATCAAGTTGCCATACAGATTTGTTTCTACTGTTGTTTCCTGATTATCAATATAATATATGCTTACTGAGAGAAAACACAGATATAAAATATTTTTAGAAAGTATAAAACACCAGGAAACCTAATGTTTCAATAGAATTCCTTTTGTTTGGTGTGTATTGTTCCACATTCTAATACTGATAAAAGTATAGTTGTACACACAAATATGTGTGTATGTGGTTTTGTGTTTGCTTGTGGTTATACATACTTTTGATTGTGAGTTGGGTATAGGATGACATTGGATGGAAACATAAATTAATTAAAATTAAAAATTATGCTAATCTATGCTATTCTCTTGCTATGTACTAGAAATGCTCAGAAATGCTAGGTAATTGGTGCATTATCCTAAACTACAAAATATTTAATTCTAGATCCCTTCTTATACTTCAGAGAAACTAATTGTGAGTTACCAGTTATTCTGTACATGTTTGAAAGTATTAAGATATTTGTATTTTCTCAGTGAATTATAAGAACTTTGTATGTTAAGACTGATCTTTAAACCTTTTTTTGGATTGTAAGCAATTTTCTGTTTATTATTTTAAACAGTAACCTTACATGTTTGTAATACTGTTTTCATTCAAAAGTTTAAAAACCATGCATAGCAGTCTTGCTGGTAATTTTTGAGCTTCGGTGTCCTGCTAGGTATATACTTTCTGGTAGGATTAGTTTCATATCATTATCTCATAGTTGCAGGAATAGCTCAGTGCAGATAGCAAGGGCTATGTATTGCAGTTTTAGTATACATTTTAATGGTCGTTACTCTTTGATGGCAGTTCTACAAAGAATAGGTCACAGGAATATTTTCTTTCCTGGTTTGTTTTCCTGTGTTCTAATAAACAATTTCTGATTTTCTTTTCTGCCTCACAATCCAGGCCTACTCACTAATGTTCATCTTGTTGCTTACCACTAAGTACAATTAGCATGTTAAGACAGGGTTTTTTTTTTTCTTTTTTTGAATGAATGAGTAAACTTTATGGGCCAATGTTGGAACCACTCCTTCTGGTATCTCTTTTCTTTTAAGACACATTTGAATTATGTCTTAGAAATGTTCACCTTTGAGAGTTTACATGTTTAGGTGTCTATTTTACCATTTCTTTTTTAAAATTTTTTGTATTGTTTTTATTTAAAGAGAAAAAAAACAGAAAAAAGGTAGAAATATTACAGAATTTCAAGAAAAGAAGATAAACAGCAAGAAATCACTAGTTGATAAATTACATATTGTTCTCTTAGAAATAGTTTTCAAGTAACAAAATTAAAGCACCAAAGTGGACACTCAGGCAGTGAGAATGCAAACTGATCTGTTCAACAATCCAACAAGAACCTAGAAATATGGTTATCAGTCCCACACACCTAAACATACATGGAGGTATATCTTTTATAGTGCTTCCTATTTCCTCTTTTTTTACAATAGCAATTATACATTTTTAAAATTTTATTTAGAGAGAAGAAAAAAAAAAGCAAAACAGAAGGGTAGCAACAATATAGAATTCTAAAAGAAAGAAAGAAAAAAAAGGAAAATGAGAAAAAGCCCCACTAAGAAATCAGTAGTTTATAAATTACATACTGTCATCCTGGATGTAGTTGTTCAAGTTACAAATACATAGTAAACATTCAAACAGTCAGATTACAAAACAGTTCTGCTCAAAGATCCAACAAAGATTCAGCGATATGGTCATCTATTTTACACACTCAAACATATATGCAGTTATATCCCTTAGAGCACTTTCTTTTCCTGTCTTTTTTACAATAGCTATTACACATTTTGGTTTTATTACACTTGTAGTGGTTTTTTTTTTTTTTTATCTTTTTTGAGACAGGGTCTCTCTATGTAGTTCAGGCTGGCCTTGAGCTTTCTCTGTAGCCTGGGTTGGTCTCGAACTTGCAATGATCCTACTGCCTCAGCCTCCTGAGTGCTGGGATTACAGGCATGAGCCACCACGTCTTGCCTATTTTACCATTTCTTGATGTGAAATTCTGTATGAGAGAAGTATAGCACCACGAGACACTTTCACACATAGAAAATAATATTCACCTGAGCTGATTAACAAATTCAGCTAAAGTACACCACCAAGACAACTTGTGAATACCTATTTTCCCTTAATTTGTTGTTGTTTTTTTTTTTTTTTGACCGAAATAGTATAGATTCCACAACAGCAGAAACCTACTAAAACAAGTATTTAAAAATGTGTTTTTAATTTGTACCATAAATTACTTTTGGACTAGAGCAACTTCAGTAGGAATTCAATAAGAAATTATTTCTTTCGGCATTAATGGGGACTAGACATGTAATACAATATTTGGCACATAAGTTGAGAGTTAATAAATACATGTATGTTGTTGTCATGTGCTGTAGTTTGGATCTGAAATGTCTGCTACCCCAGTTCCTATTCTAAAGGGTTGATCTTCAGCATCTGTCACAGTTGGGCAGAGGTGAAACCTTTAAGAAGTAGGGCAGAGAAGAAAAAAGGATCGAGATGCAATAGGTATTATATACCAGTTTCCTATGATGAATGTATTTATTACCCACAAACATATTAATAAAAATACATAAAATTTAAAAAAATAGTGGGATACAGTGAATAAAAGACCACTGAGGTAATGCCCTGCTTTAGCCTTCCAGTGTCTGGGATTACAGATGTGTGCTACCTACCTGGTTAAGCAGTAATTATTATAAGGTATTGAGTTATAGGATTATGGCGGCTGATAAGTCCCAAATCTACAGAGCAGACACAGTAGGAAGGTTGACATCTGGATCAGCCAGTATTTGTTTGCTTTTGAGGGCAGTATTTTAGATAAGCTGGGGTTTTATTCTAAGGCCATTAAGTGAGTGAGGTCACAATTGGAGGAAGGGCAACCTTTTACTCTTTTCAGGTCCTTTACAGATTGACTTTTCACAACTATTTTAATTAATGAGTCCTACTCATTAGGGAGGGCAGTCTGCTTTGCTCTGTCCCCCACATTAATGCTGGTCTCATCCCACAGCACTGATAGCATCCCCCAAAATAACAGTAGATTAGATCTCTGGATACCCTGGAAGTTGACACTAAAATATCTAGATGATAAGCAGAAAATAAGAAAAGCAAAGCAAACTCTCCTGGTTTGACTCACTGGTGGCATTGAAGTGCAGCTAGAAATGGGATTCGGTGGTAGAAGTAATACCACACAGTGTGCCAATGTCCTGACTTTCCTGTTCATGTGTAGTTTCAAGCCCACAAAAACTGATTATGTACTTTTGAGTGTAGATTTCCCTTTCTGACTTTAGTTTATCTTCCCTATCCTTATTTTGAGAAGTAAGATACAGTATTTAGTTTATTATTCCTTATGCCCACCAGGCCCCCACCTTCCCATATGTAATGGTAGTTAGCTGTATAATTCTCTGAAATGCCCAGTGTTATGATTTAGATCAAGAATAAAACTCCAAATACTTGTGTTCAGGGGCAGGACTTTTGGAAGATTGCACTATAGGGGCACTATTGAAGAAACCATTAGGAGGTTGGGGTTTGCCTAGAGATGGGTCACTGGAGTATTACCTGGAAGGTTCTGTGTCTTTCTCTCTCATTTTCTGTTTTCTGGCTGCCATGGGTTAAGCATGCCTCTCTGCCTTCCTCCTCCTGCCTTGGAGCTGACCAACCTTTGGACTACAACTGTGCCAAAATAAACCTTTCCTTTAAATTGTGGCTGTCAGGTAGTGTGTCTTAGCTACAAGAAAGTAACTAAGATATTCAATTTTTTAAAAAAATAATCAGATTATTAAATTGAGTTAAATAAGCTAAACAGTTGTGTGAAGGTATAGCTCTCAGAGTTCACAGGATTAAGAAATTATCCAGTCAGTTGCAAATGGTGAAAATTTCTGAGAATCTATTTTTTCTTCAGAGGTAATCCAATTTAAGAGGTTTTCATAACTATTTTAATTCCAGAAATTCTTCTGTTATGAAATAGTAGTGTTCTAGTCGCCTTCAATCATGTATCCTCTAATTTAATTATGATATGAAACTTTTTTAAAATGACAGAATCATTGACTTCTGCTAATAACTATATGAATGGATGGAGAATGTGGTGCTATCTTGGTCCTCACTTTGTAAGATTATTGAGAAGAAGGAATTAGCTAATAGAATCAGAGGCACAAGGCTTGATACATTGTAAATGTTGAATAAATGTGTGACCTACTCTCACATACCTGAAGATCACATTGGCATATTGAAGTCTTACAAAGATGTGTTAGGCTAATTTTTTGTCTGTAATTTATACCTCCTTCCCATTGTTCTAAACAGCTTTCTTCATTCTAATTGCCTATTTTGTAGAGTAGGGGGTATTTTATTATGTATTTTAATTTCCTTGATAAAGTGCTGTGATTTTGGAGAGACATAAGACTTATGTCTTGATATTCTTTGACATTGTTTGACATGTGGGCCTAACAGGGTTTTCATACATATTTAATAAGGTGATTAGAATGAAATACACTATATATTTTACATTCTGAAACAGTGCTTGTAAGTTGATTTTTGTCATAAGACAAAGTCCTGAGATAATTTTAGGATTAAAAGAAAACTGTAGGTTCTGTGTTCATGTATTCAACCAATTGTAGATTGAAAATATGTACAGTGGCACTTTGATTTCTGATCTTGTTTTATGATTTTGGAGAAGATGGCTAGGTTCATTTTGTGTGGGGAAGATAACTGTGGTTGTGTTTGTCACCTGATGTGGAGTTTGCAACCAGAAGCAAAATTTTACCAAATGCTTTTGTTTGCAAATGGAAGTGCTCATTAACCAAGATATTATTGTATTCAGAAAAGTCATCTGTATTGAACCATGTATACAAGACATTTTTCTTGTCATTTTCTAAGTATAGTGTAACAACTGTTTATGTACCATTTATGTTGTTTTAGGTGTGATAAGTGATCTAGAGATTAAAGTTACGCAGGAAGTTCTCTGTAAGTTATGTGCAGATAAGTACATTGTCTTGTATAAAGGACTTTAGCATTCCTGGATTTTTGTAGTTAATATGAATCTTGGTATAGATAGAAGAGGACCACACTGGGACTCTTTACATCATATGATCCAAGGCAAAGTGTCTGTTTAAAGGAGATTTTAGAGATGTGAAGAATTGGTTAGAAATTTGAGATAATAAATGGGTATTTTCTTTTAAACATTGTCACCTTTCCTTAGTTGTGAAATCTCGTGGTAGTACTTTCTATCTTGTTATCACTCCTTTTTCTCCTTTTTCCCTCTTTTCCTCAATTACATTTGCCTTATTCTCATGTATAGGCATAAGTGAATGCATCTAGAGAAAACACACTGTTGATTTTTCTTATTCAGTCATAATTATCAACCTCAGTTCTACTTACTGACAGACTTTTATTTTCTTAGCCCATTCATTGTACCATTATTCTAGACTGTTACTTCATACATTCTGCTTTCACTTTATACTTTTAACATCTCCCTAATCTGCCCTTTTAGCTGTTGACTTTGCTCCCTGTGCCATTGAGAATATGTAACAAATCAGGGGAAAATTCACCCATTTACTATCAACAATTAGTACACTCATCTGTATCTCTCCATTGCTATCTTCCTGGCTGTCAGTGTGGATGCACTGTCTTGGTCCAGTTCCTCCATCCCCGTCTGTATCTAATAGGTTTGCCTCCCATCAGCTGCTGTGGATGAACTGTTTGAGGCCACCTTGCAGTAGACTTCTTACCTTTACAGTTGGCTGGGGATACATCCGGATTTTTGTGTTTTCTATTTTACCCCACCACTACCAACAGCTTACAGATTTATCTCATCTTACACAGCTAACACGTGCAGCAACTGTTGTATCTTGATCCATTATCACTTTGGTTTACTGCAATACTGCTTTGCTCCCTTTAACAAAATTCCTCAGAAGAAAGTTGTATTCTCACTTTGTCTTTCTTAAATTCTCTTCACTTTGCTTTTATTGTTTCACAAAATCTGTTCTTCTCACGTTTACCAGGGTCTTGTATATATTGCTAAAGTTGGTAGTCAGTTTTCAGTGCTCCACTTTGATGGGTCAATTGCTTTTGAAACAGTTGATCAAATTCCTTCTTAAAGACTCCATTCGCTTGATGTCCAGAACACCTCACTCTTTTCTTTTACTTCAGTGACATCTCATCTCCTGGATATTGGTTGCTGTTCAACTCTTGGATCTGTAAATAAAGGAGTCTACTTTTTACCTCCTTTATCATCATTTAATCAGTAGATGACCACATCCAGTAAGATGGTTTCAAATAGTAAGGATCTTCCCAACTGCCTCTTAGTACTCCATGTAAACCTTCTCTCTGTTATCCATATTCATGTATCTAGTTGAATACTATTTGTCTTTACCTAGATAGCTAACATGTGGGCAATATGCATGTAATTAGAATGAAATATACTAAATACATTCAAAATCAGGTTTCTTTCTTTCCTCAAACATGCTTTTCCACCATCTACTCCTCTTCTCAGTCTTTGGCAGTTCTATACTTCTGGCAAATAAAAATCTTAGTAGTGAATAGGATGTAACTCGGTGGTATTAACTTTTATAGCGCCCTAGGTTCAATTCCCAACACCAGAAACAAAACCAAACCCAAGAGAACCAAACTAAAAAGCAAACACCATAACAATTTTGTAGTTATTTTGAATTTCTTACTTTCTTACATCCTACATTTATTTTCATTGCTACAGTTTGAGCAGCAGCCACCTTTCACCTGCTCTCATGTTCTCTCACACAATCTTTGATGTGTTTTCACTCATTTTGAAACCTTTTTCTAAACCAGAGAACAAGTGGAATGTACCATCAGTAGTCTGAACTTCAGTTAAAACATTTTTATCATCTCAGTATTTTGTTCACGTGTACAAAATTGAACTGTGTTGTATCTGAATTGCTTTGTAATTGATCTCTTTTTATATGCACATACATGTGTAGTATGTCCCCAAATTATAATTTTTCCTACATTGTGAATAACCACACTTGAAAACGAGTAGAGTACAAGTGACATTTCCCTTGTATTAACATGATCTTAGAAATAGTTTATATTGATTTTCAGCATCAGGTTTATATTAATAAAATATTTATTGCTCCATGTAGGTAAATACTCTGACAAAGATTTTCAAAATAGAGATTTTGTTTGGAAGAGTAGCAGTGTTATGCAACTTGTTTTTGAAGTTAGTGGATAAAAGTAAATGGATTATGTAGGTAGTCTTTTCAGTGGGAAATTTGATTGTTTTACACAAAAGATCAGTAAGTACAAACCTGTGGTTAAGTTTTTATGCATATTGTAAATGCTTTTCAGATAAAAAGTAATCTCTTAATTTGTATAGATTTTTTAAAGTTTTTTTCCCCCTAAGAGCACAGAAAATCTTTATGACCTTTTTGTATTTCTCCCGTTTTTTCCTTTTTTGTGTAGTTACTTTATTTTTAATGTACCCTGGATCTGCAACTTACTTTAACCCATTTCATAACGGAATCTTATAATTTTGTAGAAGCGCCATGAAATATATAATTAACCATTCTTAGGATATATCATATTTTACTTGTATGTGGTTCATTTTTAATTTCTAATTATTTGATAAGTTAAAAGGATTATTAAAAATTAAAAATATTGATTTTGAAAATCTAATTCCTTACTTTGGATGATATATTCAAAAGTCAAATTAATAATACTAAAGTGGCATGTGTGATTTGTACCATTTTAGAAAGTTGCATAAAGATCAGTCAGAAAAGGTTTCAAAATATGGGAAATTGCTGATATAAAATATCTGTTAGGTATGCATACTGTACTGCATTTTAACATGTGAATATAATTTGAATAATATTTTATGAACCTATCTAGTTGTAAATTGAAGCTAAACAAAAGTTTAAGTTTTACAAACTAAGCAGAATGCATTTTGGTAAAGTTTAAGAACATGAATGTTTTAGTTGGAACAGATGTGAAAGACACATTATTTTAAAGGGAAATGAGGTCCACAGCTATCTGTTTGGAAATGTCTTTCAGTTACAGTGGCGTCCATGAATGTTGGATTTGAATGAAGATTTGGCTTGAACTTCTCTTTATCCTATTCTGTGTTTCCTTTTGAATGAGAAATAGCATGTGTGAAATACATTTACTATAATCCATTCCATACTGGGTAATAAAAATTCTGTGAAGAATGATTATGCACTGTATGAAATTATCCCGATTATATTTTTTCATTTTCAGCTTGCTAGTATTTTAAAGTTTATATAAACATTATAGAGTGTGTTGATACATTAATTTATTTTTTAAATGTGAATATGGAATAACTAACTCATTACAGATAATCACATTCCATTTGTGGTGTGACTTCCTGTATTTAACCAAATACGAAACATTATTCATAGAAGAAATAAAACACTTTTCTAAGTGAACAACAAACCATGCAACTAGAAATAAATTGCTTGCATTTTAAGTTGGGAATTTGCTGAATAGGAATATTTACATTTCTAATTCTTGTATAAAATTAGGATTGCCCTCAATTTTTTAAAAATAATAAAACAGTTAAAAGGCTTAACTTTTGTTTCATATTAAACATAAAATGAGTTATACCTATGTTGTACATTTAAAGTTAGATGTTAAAATTTCAGTAAAACGAGATTTAATGTATACATTTAATTTTATTCATGTAAGACAATTTTAATGTATAAGTACAGTTTATTGAAATCATATCAATATCATTATGAAGTAATACATATGTGCTTATGTGTATGATTGTACACATGATTATTTAAAGTTGGTAAACATTACTTGAGTTTTTGTTTTTAATTTTTTTTTTCTTTTTTTGATGGTACTGGTGCTCACATGTGTCAGGCAAGTACTCTACCACTGAACTACATTCCCAGCCTTTAATTTTGTTTTTTAAATTTTGAGACAGGGTCTTGCAAAGTTGTCCAGGATGGCCTTGAATTTGCTTTCCTTCTCCCTCAGCTTTCTGAGTAGCTGGGATTATAAGTGTGCACCAGTTCAATGGTGATAAACATTAATTTGATTTTGTTATTTTCACTGTAGGGGGGATAACAACTAAGGTACAGAATCCCTATGCTCAAATAAGAATATTTATATGTTTGATCCAGGAAGTATATCTAGAATGTCACATTTTAAAAAATTAAAGTTGTACTTTAGGGTGATATTTGTAAGGTAGGCCTTCAGAACATAGACTCAGGAACCAAATTTTCTGCCAGTTAATAACTGTGAAATCTAGACAGTTATTTAACCCCTATATACCTTTAAAAAAAATAATCCATAGAGAGGGATGGTTTGAACAGTAGAGAGGTTCACAAATATAAAGTGCTTATCCATAGTGCTTTGCACATAATAAGTATTCTATCATATATGTTAGATTACTATACCAGCTGTACTTGAGAAGTTCTTAAAATCACATATTTAAGTTTGTAATTTAAATAAAATGTAAGGAAAAACAATATATGCTTTAGTAGACATTTTGATTGTGGGTTAATTTTTCATTAATACATTAATTTTTAATTTAATATTGTAAAATTTGACTTTCATTTAATATTGACAATTTTTTGAATGAGGATGTGGTATTTATATAATGTGGCAAGTACATATGTAAATTTTGTATGATAATGTAATTAGAGAAGTTTCTAAATGTTTATTATATAGAAGCCAGTGGCATCCCATAAACCTGACACACACTATGATTATATATTGAAATTGATTAAACATTAATGTATTTAATTATGTTTTATTATGGTTGTTGCTGAATTGAATAGAAAATGTTAATACTACTTTTCATTACAGTATATTTTTTAGTAGTTTTTAAAATTACAACTTTTATTTCTTAAACTTTTGCTTCTCATTTTTCTCTTGTCTGTTGCACAGAGTAGGGAGTTTTACAATCCCTGATTTGGTTGATATGGTGTATAACATTGACTAAGTATGTTCCCTGCAGATGTCTAAATGGATGGAAGCTGTATTACGGTACTTCAGATTCAAACTGACTGACTTTCCCTGGAAGAAAAATTTTTTCAGTTAAACCACAAACTCAAATAAAGTTTTGTTCTTAAAAGAAGCATAATATTTAACTGATCTTTTAAAAATCGGAGTTCAAAGTCATGCATTGCAAAAAAGGAAAACATTTTGAATTTTGAAATCATTTTGTACTGCTGACAGATAAAAGATATTCCTGTTAGGGTTAAAGATAGAAAAAATAGCCACAGTGAAACAGAAAAATGTGTTATAGGTTTAACAGTGGTTTTAAGTAATGTGAAAAATTATGCTACTGTGAGACTACTGAAGAATTATCATCTGACTATTGAATTACCTGCAGATGTCAATCATCAGTATTTGGTAGGGTTTGTTGCCTGACCATAATGCAGGAAAAATAGTCTACTGGATTACCAAGTATTTTTGGTATATGTTTTGCTCCAAAACAAGTGACCTTTTTTGCTATAAGAAGCCAAGAAGTGATTAAGAAGTGATACTGTGATTAATAAATGTGCAGAAAACAATTATTTTGTAAAATTAAGGTACTATTGAACTGCGATGATTTCATGTTTTAATTGGTAATTTCTTCAAGTGATCAGAATAGGTCTCAAGCTACATTATTTGTATGGAATTTAAGTTCTGAATGGTGTGAAAAGTAGTTAACACTTCAGCTGAATGTTTTCTGGCTAGTAATATACTTAACTATTTTAGAAATATTCATTATTCTTGCATGTAAATTTAATTCAGTTTAAAATAGGTTTTAAACATAAGTTTTTTGATCTTTGGGTGAATGTTTTGAAATATAAAATTGTATGCATTTCTAATTTGAAAATATATTTTCAAAGATGATAGTAGCTTTTTTTAAGCACTAGAAGATGTAATTGTCAGAAATTAACATGTTCTAACATAACATACATATCTGTAAGAGAAGTAATAGCATCAGAAATTGAGTATTGTAATTGGACTGCTTTGTTTGTAGCTACTCTCTTACATTTTTTTGTATCCGTAAGGTGTGATTTAGTTTTAGGTTATTCTCATCTTAAAAGAAACCTAGTTAGAAGTTAATGTATCTACTTAAGGAGACCAGGTATTTTATAGTAATAATTAAGGCAACAGTAGTTCACTTATTACAATTGCAGGTAATGTGATTTTTAACTCACTGTAACTGAAGATATGTTTAGCATTTAAAGCAAAGTATAGCACCTGATGAAGTCGAAGACCATTCTCGTCAACTGTTATAATTAATTTAGAATTAAACTAGTTTCTTCAAAATTAATTTCGTCATCTTTGAAATGGAAGTAAATGCTGTTACAGATGAAGTGTCGATTCGTTGTTACATGGCTGTTTCTAACTTCCGAAATTCGATTTGCTTTCACAAGTAATTTTTAGCAAATTAATATATTGGCAGTGGATTTTTCTTTGTATTCTCTCATGGTTAATTTAAGAGAACTTTCCTCCTAATACTTCGTACTGCCTTTTTGGCTAGCTAGTATGAAGTATTAGGAGGAAAGTTTCTAGTTTTAAATTGCAAGGCTTGTATATTTTGTTAGCTGGTTGTATTTAATTCCATATTTGTATCCATCTTAGAATTTGTGATTGTAGCAAATGAGGTAGACATTTATACCTCTCTTTTTTTTCTCCTGTTCTGAATACAAAATGATACTCAATTTCTCCTGTTCTGAATACAAAATTGATACTCAATTTTTGTAAAAGCTGTCCTGGTTCCAATCAGAAAACTACATCAGTAGGATATATTTTGGCATTTAGAAAAACTATTTTAAAAATAATATTTTGTTCCTGGTCTTCATATTGATTAAACCAGGTCTTGCTTTCAGGAAAATATGATTAAGTATCATTTTAAAGTAATAATGGGCAATTTAAAGTTGCTAACCTTTCAGATAATCTCTTGTTCAGCAGACCAAAAGATAAATCAAAAACTTTGAGAGATGTTCAGGTAATCTCCAGAAATTCAGTGATACACATAATTGCTAAGTTTGTATTATTTAAGCAAGTTCAAAGTTGGAAGAAATTACATATAAATGATTTTAGAAGTTTACAGTATGAATAGATACTAACTGAATAGGAGAAAAACATGTTTGTGTTTAAGTCATATAATTATGGTGCTTTCTGAGATTTTATTTGGTAGTTGAGTCTGCTTTCCACTTTATAAATTCAAAGAAAAATAATTATTTTAACAAAATCAAATGCCTGGTAGGAAACATGGGGAAAGAAGCCCTGCTTATATTATATACATGGAGACCTAAAAATACAAAGCATACTGGTTTCATAGTTTAGCTTTTTTTTTTTTTTTGCAATAAACTGGAAAAACATACAGTCGTTTTGCAGATTTCCACAGCTTGTCTTTCTCATTCATTTTACTTTAGAATTTTATCACATACATTGCATATTTTGATTACATGTTATTTTTATTAGTTTAAAATGCCCGAGACGTAAAAATATTCATTCAATTTAGTAAAAACGTATGTTTAGCAAATTTTTGAAGATGTTTATTGTTTAAGCATCGTTTGTAAAAATGCAGAAAAGACAAACCTTGTAAAAAGCATGAGTCACAAATTCCTTGGTAATTTATTTGCCTTTCATTTCCTTTTAATAGTTCATTGTATGGACTGTTAACAGGTTTTTGTTTTTTTTTCTTTCCCTGTTTGTTTGGTTTGAGATGGGTGTCCTTGTGTTGTCTAGACTGTCCAGAACTGTATTCAAACCTTCCTCCTGTCTTAGCCTCCCTATTAGCTGGGACTATTTGCATGTACCACTGTACCCAGATTTACCAGTTTTGAGGTCATTTTTAAAAATTTGGAATAAAGCAAAAAAATACTGAAATAGACAAATACCCCTTTCTCTTCATTTAGTCATTTATTTATTCAGTACTAATTCAACTCTTTTTTTTTTTTTTTTTTTGGTCTTTTTGAGACAAGGTTTTACTCTTCAGTTCAGGCTGGCCTTGAAGTCGTTTTGTAGGCCAGGCTGGCCCTGAACTCACAGTGATCTTCTTGACTCAGCCTCCCAAGTGCTAAAAATTTTTATTGGATCCTTCAAAAAAGGTTAAAAATTATTATTTATTTTTTGTAGCTGTTGTAATTACTATTGAATGAAAAATAAAAATATTGCATAATTGCTTGTAGTGATAAAACTTTTTCTGCACTGTTGATCTTAACATTAAATTATTTTAATTTTTGCAATAGAGATGTTTTCATTCTCAGAAGCTGAGGGATGTACCTATGTTAGAGTAGATATGTTAAATCTATATTGTGGCCTTTTACATATAGGTTTTTTTTTTTCCTTTCTTAATTTATAGCAATGCAGTGAATCAGTCTTCCTTATGTTTCCCTGAGTCTTATTCTCATCTTTCAGCAGTAGTTTTCACAGTATTTTTATGGCACCGAATGCCTAATAATTGAAACACATATGTAATCTTTGAAAAGTCGTAAAAATACAATTTTTCTGTTTAATGATATTCAAAAACCTGAAAAAAGGTATTCCCTTTAGTCATTGTAAAATTAAACACTCTAATGCAAAAGGATATCTAAGGTGAAAGATATTTGTGTAATGCTAAACATAACCAAAGAAACTGTGGTTTTAGCAAAGGTACTATTGCTCTATTTTATCAAGTGCCAGAAGCTGCATAATGAGTCTTTCAGTTAGTGAAAATATAAGTATAAAAATGTAAAAATACCACCCAACTGGTAAGAGATCTTCCTAATTTTTACCTGATTGTATTTCTGAAGAAATATGGCAGGGCTGTCATAAATTTTCAACATGAACTGCATTTTTGTTGCCAATTTCCATATCCTTTAAAAAGTGCTGAAGCGTGCATTTGCTATTTATGTTTGCAGTAGACTGAGTACACTTTTACTATTTGTGGTTTTAGAAATTGGAAACAACCAAACAGTGGTGCTATGGTCTAAAAAAATAAATTTTAAACAGCTGCGGAACAGTTTTTTTTAGGATGGTAGGAGCCTTTTCTAAAGCAGTATAAGTGACCCCCCCCTTTTAAATGACAGAATATTGTCTCAGAGATAATGTCAGATTTGTGTTGTCATTTTTGTCTGTGATGGATTAGATGAATGTGCTTTTGATAGACATGAAACATCCTTTTTCCATCCAGTGTCTTATTTATTGTAAATGTTTGTTGCTCTGTGCAGGGTATACTGAATTTAATCACTTTATAGGCTCTGAATCCTCCACAGACTCTTTGTTGAAAAGAATGATTGTTATCTCTTACAAAGAAGAAAATGAGTCATAGAAAGGAGGTCTAGAACATGCTTGCCCAGGAGCACAGAATTTGTAAGTGATAGATCCAGTGTTCAAGTTAGTCCTTAACCTCAGACTCACTCTTCTGAGTGCTTTTTCACCATGTTTTGTGCAGCTCCCACTTAGAGTAAAAAAGAAATCTTTGTGGGCTTCAGTTTTAACATAAAGCATTTTTCTGCTAATGTTAATGAAATATGTACAAACAAAAATCTAGACAGCAATTCCTCATTGAATTTAAATTTAATAAAACTATAAAATCAAAACAAACTTAGAAGTTAAAAGCAAATTCATAATATCAACCACAATCAAAGTAATGATTTTAATTTAACACGGTAGACTTTTCACTCATGAAAATAAATCGCCTTTCTCAATGTAACTGCTGTGGTATAAAAGTTTGTTACATCTTCTCAGTGGTTCATAATCCTTTTCAAAAAATTATATTCATAGGGCACTGGATATAAAGTGGTAGGTGGGGTTCCTGACTGCAGGCCACAAACAAGGCTACTAAATGAGTCTGGCCCCAACCAGCCACTCCCAGGCTGGATAAAATGTGCAGTATATACCTTTACCCCTAACCGGTTTGAGTTGTACAGTCTGATTGTTATGGTCTTTTCCTCTTGAGCCAACTCGCTTCCCCATCTCTTTTCTCTATTCTTCGTGTAGCATATCCTGACATTATTTAGCTGTTACATATTTGTGTATTAAGCCTCATTTTGTGTCCTTCCCTCCCTTCCCGTTATATTACCCTGCCACAATTAACAAGGCTTTCACTGCCAGTGGATTTTTTTTTCATTAACATAAAATTTAATTATACAAGCTGGGTGTGGTGGTGCACTCCCCACACTCGGGAGGCTAAGGCAGGAGGATCATTGCAAGTTTGAGATCAGCCTGGGCTACAAAGTGAGCCCAAGGCCAGCCTGAACTGCTGCGTAGTGAGACCTTGTCTCAAAAAGACCAAAACAAACAAACAAACAAAAAACCCCCCAAAACCAAAACAACAACAAAATAACCCTTATCAAATATATAACAGAATACTTGTAGTTCCCGAGTATTAGACCTATACACTTAAATTGAAAACCACTATACTGCCATATATAGGTCTTTTCACAGTAGATTCAACATTTTAGTATTTCCTTTATGATTTGGTAATGTTGAGACAGATAAATTTGCTAACAGACCAGTCAGTATCTCTTAAGGTAAAAACTGTTGAGCACTGTGAGATGAGATTGGGTTTATAGTGGGTTGATATATAAGGTATTACAATGAAATCACAATAGGTTCAGTTTTCTATATTGCAGCTGCATTCTTTCTGTTGCACACAAGCATAGCATATTCCTTTTAGAACCACATACATGTTCCTGTTAGCTTGGATGCCACTCCAGAGACCTACATTTCATTGTGCATTTGTTGTATATGTACTTAACCAACATGTTTTGCTGCATACACTTAGGGCATTAGAAAGCAAACCACTTTTACATCAACAATTTAGTCAGAGATTTAAGTGATTATGTTATTTTTGATGGAAAACAGTTTTCACCAATGCATGAAACATTTGAAAGGCCTTTTGTAAATCGTGAATTTTGCATTTATTTTTAACAGTTGGTTAAGTAAAATATACACTTTGTTTATGGATATTTAACAAAGTTTTTTTTCCTTTCTGTACACCAACTAACAAAACTTTTAAATATTTAGGGTGGCTCTCTTTTCCCTGTCAAACATCTTTAATAGTGCTTGATTCTCCTGGAGACAAGGAGTTCATATGTTGAATTTTTTTTTTTATTGGAATCTACATAATGTAAAATTTACCAGAATCATCTTGGTCATGAAGTCATGTCATATGCAAATCATATAAGCCATGTAAAGACCTATGAATAATAAGCGTTTGTTTTCTCTCCCTCTTCTTCCCTCTACTCCCTTCTCTTTCTGTTTTCTGTGATGCTAGGAGTTGAATTCTGGCCTTGCATATGATAGGCTAGCACTCTATGACTTATATGCACACCAAACCCTTTTTAAATTTTGAGGTAATATTGCCTAGTCAAGCTTCCATTTTGGGATTTCCTGCCTCAATAGCTGGGATTACAGGTGTGGTTCAAAACCTCATTTTGTCATTAATTTGTAATGAACAAATAAACTAGAAAGGGAAGGTGAAGATCCAGACACATAACCTGATACTTTAAATTTCTAATATGTAGCATATACATTTTCATATGAATAGAAACAATTTTAAAACTATGTTCATTTGCAGAGTTAGTTATCTTTGATATGTGTCAAAATCTTTTGGATTGAGGGTTCACTCTCAAGAATTCTGTAATCATCTTTGGAATTAAACCAGTAATATAGTAGTCTGCTATGACTTATTTATTGGTTTTCTAAGAAAGCTGATAAGAATACAATTATTCACTTTTACATTTTTTTCTTTCCTTTTTTCAGTGAACAAGTGTTTATTGAGTGCCAACTTGTTGCTAGGTCTTAAGAATATAAAAATAATTTGTTAAGGTATTTTAATATTCAACATAGACTGTCTTTCATGATACAGTCTTAAAATACTGAAATATCTTAATGAAAAAACAAACCATTGTAAAATTTGGAAATCTTGAAACATTTTATTTAGGAGTTTAAACTTTTCTGATCATTGCTTAGTTATAAATAATACACTTTATGTTTGAGATCAGTTACACATAACATACAAATATATACATGTTTTCTGTTTCTTTTGGGGGCTGTTTCTTTGTTGATCAGAAGTTTCATAGAACAACTTTTATTCCTAACTGTGCATTGCTGCATGGGAACTATCTCCCTTGGCCCCCCACTCCCAGCTTCATTATTTCATTAAAAAATTAATGGTCATGGTTCCTTAATGAGTTCCAAATTATGAGTTTAAAAAAGATGGTCATATTTTGTTTCCATCCTGGTTTTTATCTTAAGTATCCTCATCGAATCACGAAAATTTGGGCTGATCATAACAAAACTTTTTAGTATAGTAGAAACAATGAGATGCATTTTCTTTAAAATTTTACATTCTTATATCTGTTATACTAAAAGTCAGAGTTACTATTTTTGTGTCTTAAACCTCTTGGAATTTTATATTTCTGACTTGCTATGTATTTTGTAGCTGAATCCTCTAAAGTAGTGATCCACTTTAGAGTGTTATGATTAATTGTTAGGAAGTTAAGTATTCCTTCTCCTTGAATAACTTGAGTTAGAGTTTTACATACAGCTTTTGTGTATGTGTATGGTACTGTCAAAAAAAAAAGAAAAAAACAACCCTAAATACTTAAATACTTTTCACTCTCATGATTTGGATTATAATAAGGGATGGACAATAGGTGTTTTGGGATAATGTCATCTGCTTTTACTTGATGGCATTTTTAAAAATGGTCTTTGTAATAGAATTTGTGATTTGATAAACCATTTTCATCAATATTTGAATGTAGATAAATTTTCTGTTTTGGAGTGCCTTTATTTATTTATTTATTTGGGGCCGGAGATCGAACTCACAACCACACACTTACAAGTCAGGCTCTTATGCTGCTGAGCTAAACCCCAGCCCTGGAGTGCCCTTATTTTTAGGCAGTGTTTTTAGTATTTTAAAATTGGTGCATGTTAGTAATATAGAGTGAGATTTGTTTTGGTATATTCATACATACACATAGCATATTTTGATTATTTGAACCCTCACGGCCACCTCCTTTTTCTCTTCCCTTTCGTTGTTTTCCTTCCCATCTCTAAAAGTCTACTAATTCCCATACTCTTTATTTTTAAAAGTTTATTTAAGTGTGGATTGCTCATGTAAGAGGAAGTAAGGAAACAGATTTATTAACATGCTGGTCTCAAGTTCCATCCATTTTTTCTGCAAGTGGCATGATTTCCTTATTTTTATAGGATTTTTGTGTTTCAAAAAATGGAGCTGAATGTAAAGAATTTATTTACTCCTGTCCTCATTACCATCTGCTTCAATCCCCCTTTCATTGCCATTGAGGAATCAATATTGATTTCTTGTTAACTAAAAGCCATGGTTTACATTAAGGTTCTCTCCTTGCATTTCTCATACTGTGTACATGGACAAAGGTACAATGAAATATATCCCCAATTAAAATACCAAACAGATAGCTTTATTTCTGTGGAAATAATTATGTGTGCCGTGTATTCCTCAGAACTCCCAGCAACCGCTTGATCTTTTCACTTTTTCTGTAGTTTTGCCTTTTCCAGAAATGTCACATAGTTAAAATATATAGCACCTGACCTTTTGTATTGATTTCTTTCACTTAGGAATACTCATTTAAACTTGTTCCATATCTTTTCATGGCTAGATAGCTTATTTCTTTTTATCGCTGAATCTACTGTTAAATGGATTTACTATAATTTATCCATTAATAAAGATGTCTTGTTTGCTTTTGCATTTTGACAGTCATGATTATAGTTGGTAAAAACAGCAATGTTTGGTAAGTTTCAGACTCCTTTGAGTAATTATGAAATAATTGCTGAATCATATAGTAAGAGTATGTATAGCTGTTTAAAAATGTGTAGTATACATTTCAAATTTTTATTACCAGATAATAATTGTATATCTTTGTGAAATATAGCGTCATATATTGGTACTTTTATACACTGTATATTGATAAAGTTAAGATACGTAGGTTATTGATCATCTTAAACAACTATCATTGCTTCTTACCAGGCAGGCACTTTTACTACTGAGCTATATTCCTGGCTGTCATTGCTTTTTTGTTTTTGGAATAAGGACTACACTGTTTAGTTTAGGCTAGCCTAGAATTCACTATGTGGCCCACGCTGGTCTTGAAGTCACAGTGATCCTCCTCTTCAGCCTCCCAAATGCTGGTGTTGCACCACCAGGCCCAGCACTTGCAATTACTTTTTGATGAGAACATTCTAATCTTTTCTAGCTGCTTTGAATCATACAGCATATATTAGCTGTCATTATCTTTTGTCAAGTAGAGAATCCACACTCACTCCTGTTTTGCTGTGACTTTGTACCGGTCAAGCAAACTCTCCCACCCCTTCCTCCTTCCCCTTTCCTGGTTTTTGGTTAGTACTATTCTGCTCACTAATTCTGTAGCTCAGCATTCTTCATATTCCACATTTGAGAGAAACTGTGTGCTGTTTGTCTTTTTGTACTTGATTCATTTTATTCATTATGATTACCATTTTCATCTACATTCCTGTTTATGACAGGATTTTGTCCTTTTATGGCTGACTTAATATTCCATTGTGTGTGATCAGTCTTGACTGATCTCTGAAGCTAGGTAGGGTTAGGCCTGGTTAGTACTTATATACAGTACATTTAACTTCTTAAGATACTGTCACACGCTTTCAAAGTGACTCTTTCATTGTGCATTCCCACAGCAGTGAATGAGAGATTTTTGCAGCATTTGATATTTTCAGTTTTGGGTTTTAGTATAAGGTATATAATTGTAGCCCATTGTTATTTTAATGTGTTGTTCCCTAGTGAAATATGCTGAACAGCTTTTATATAGTTATTTTCCACTTGTATATTTCCTTTGATGAGGTCTCTATCGAGCTTTGTGGATTCAATTGAGTTATCTTATTGTTATCACTTTTCACATAAGTTTCACCCCAAAGGATTAGCCTATATATAGAGTTGAAATATTCATGAACATTTGTAAGACTTTAATGTCAGATATGAAAGTACAGTGTTTATTTAAAGTCTTGCTTTGAACCCACCATTTACTTTGGACCAATTAGCATTCCTCATTCATTTTAGTTTGTACTTAAAAGTCATTTTTTGAAAGATTAAATTTGAACAATATTTAAAGATTTAGATATATAGATTTTCTTCCCCCTTTGTATCTTTATTCCTTTTCATAGGTTGGGAAATATACTGTGTTATTGCATGCTAAAGCTGTAACAAATGAGTGTTTTCTTAAAGAAACTCGTGTGATAGTCGAAGTCTTTGACAGTGAAACTTGTGTTTTGGGACATCTATTAAAGCTCTTAGAATACCATTAGGCAGAACTTGCTGTGGGTTGCTCGCACTGGGAAATTTCCTTGGCTTACTACCAAAGACATGATAAGGTAAAAAGTTAAAATTTTGCTTTGAGTATAAAGGGATTTTTTTCTTTGGAAGTTTTTTCAGAAAATGTTTCCAATACTGTGCTTATTGTACATGACCAATTGTTTTTCATATAACTTGGGATGTCAAGGAATATGGGTTACTACTAAATTGTTTTCCAATACAGAATAAAATCATTGTGCTATTCTGTTAAAAAGGCTTTTGGTTTATTTCACAAATTCTGTAAAGAGCATTGTTTTTTCTCTAGTGAGAACTTCCTCTTTTATTTTGTAAGCTTTGACCAGTGATAATGTCTTTGGGTGGTGGTCTTTCATTCTGGGGGGGATTGATACAGAAATCATACTTCACATTTTCTGATAAACAGGGCCGCTGCGCTTCTACTTACTTGAACTGTGTTTCGTGGTTGCCTCTGTAGGTTCAGTTAAATGAACAGGATTGGCTTGTGAAATATTCTGATGCCTGCTTTTTTTTTTTTTTTTTTTTTAGAGGGAACCATATTTCCTCTCAAACTTTGGATGGATGAGATCTTTACCATTTTTTATTAGTTGAACAGAAATGAATCTGAAAATTAAAAATTACATTTTTTATCTATAGACTGATATTTCAAAGGTTTTATTCTAATTTAAGATTTTGACTTTGTTTTTCCTTTTTTTGAGGCAGGGTCTCACTATGTATTGCAGGCTGGCCTTAAATTCACAGTGATCCTCCTTCCTCAGCCTCCAGAGTGCTGGGATTACAGGTGTGCACCACTATGCCTAGCTAAGATTTTGAATTTTTAATGGCCAATTTGTGATTTATGAAGATGGCACATGGAAAACAAAAATGCATTCATTTTGGTTTTTAATTTTTTCTTAGAATGTTTTGTGACTTTGCAAATTGTAAATTAAATTTCTACTTCAAGCATTTAAAAAAATCTTTAATGCACATTGACTTTTGCCCAGTATGATTTTATTTGCTTGGGAAAATGACCTCTCATACATTGTTGTTTTGAAATTTTTTCTAAGTACCAACAAGATATCTGCTGTACCTTAAAGACTTATTTTACAGTGCAGAAGTTTTATACCTATATAATGGGAAGATGGTGGTAAAATTAATTCATATTCCTTGTAAAAGTTGATACCATGGGTTAGGTTATAAGTGCTGATGTAGATAGTGTTGTATGGTGGAAAGAAACCAGAGTCAGACGGCAGTATAGTTGGATTTTAGATCCTCAGATTCTCTATACTCCTCAAAGGCCCTTTGCACTTTAATCCTAATTCTCTTTTTAGTCCATTGCTTCTAGTATTTTCAGTTTTACTTAGTCCTCTCCTAATGTTACTGAATGATCACTGAGTTTAGATCACTTATCTAAAATAACTTTTTTTTTTCCTTCCTTTTTTCTGGTACCAGGGATCGAACTCACAACCTCGCGCTTGCCAGGCAAGTGCTTATGCTGCTGAGCTAAATCCCCACCCCTTGTCTAAAATAACTTATGTTATTCCTTTGTTTATGCTAATTTAATTGCCTTTCACTGTGCTTATCCTGCCTGCTGTTATATTACCATGGGGTAGGGATAGGTAGCACAGTGGGCCCCAGTAGAAAGAGCTCTGAACTAGCATTTGTGGAGAGATTTTATTTTTAATTATGAAATAATTCTGGCCAGTGGCATTTACTCCAGTTACACAAAGCTGTTAAAACATTTGTAAATTTATCAATGTAATCTATCTTATAAAAAAATTAAAAGAGAGACCCATAGGAAGATATAAATCAATACAGAAAATGCATTTAGCATAATCCAGCATTATTTCAGATGATGCCTCTGTTGTGGAATGGGCCACCTCCTTGCAGCACTGCTGCATCTCTAATTCCAGTTGTAACATAGTTTCTTACTGAGCTTGATGCTGCCTGTTGTGGGACAAAAAGTTCAAAGCCAAATCTGCATCTTATTACCTCCTTCATTTGCCTCAATGTACAGAGTCTGCTGGGACACTGCTTCCTTCTGAGCCCTGCTGACACTGGGACTGGGAGTGGGAGTGAGATAAAGTAGAAATGCTGACCAGCCTAACTTGACACTGCCTTTTCAATCTCTGCTGCTGGTGGAATGGAATTCCAGCTTCCCTCTGGATCACAGGGATACTAGAAGAGGACAAAATGAGAACACTAACCTGGCTTTCACCTGGACTGCCTCTGTCAGTTGGTTTGATGCTATTTGGGAGTTGAAGCTAGGCTCCTTCCTAGGTCTTACCCACCACAGATCCAGTGGGGACTAGTTCTGCTTTGAACGACTTTTTAAATACTACTCTCACTGCACTGGGTGGGTGGAGGCTAGCTTAATCCCTGTACCCTGTAGATAGTTGTACTCTGTTGTGAGGAACTGAGCTCCCCAATTTTACTCTGCTGACAATTATAATACTTCAGCAATGGATTTGGAGCACCCTCTGAGTCTGCTTGGTAGATTATGGGAGATCAGCCTGCCCAGCTTCTTGATTCACCATGGGTGGGTGAATTAGGCTGCCTTCAGGAATGGACAGGGCCCAGTAAGGGTAGAGGTGGGGGAGGAGTATTTACAATGGAAATGTAACTTCTCCTGTGAAACGGGAGGGTGGAGTTGTTTTTCCATGTTGATAGGCTGGAGAAAGGCAGATATTGCTAAGAATATTTTCTGTTGTGGCTAATTTTGTGGAGGAAGAGTGCTTAGCTAGCTGAGAACAGACTTTTTGTGGAGGTTTAGTTTTTCTCTGCCTCTTGGTGGTTCTACTTTGGAGTCTTCTGTGATGTATGGAAAGCAAGAAGGATATCCAAGGGATTCATTACCATGTTCTTCCTCAAATTTGAGGTCCCTAAGCAGCTCACCTTCCTTTTTTTACATTTCATCATCTTCATCAGCTTCTTTGTTGTATGTCCTGGGTTTTCCAGTATTAAGACCAAGATCAGGGAGCTCTGGTACTTTCCATGTGGATGAAACAAGTCATCCCTCAAGACACACTTTGTTCATAGGGGAGCACTGAAAAATAAAATTAAGTCTCATTTAACTGTGGTGGAATATTTGGGGATCATTTTTCTATCAAGATCTTTGATTTCTACACTGGAATATGATTCATTACTAGCATTTTCTCCTTAGAATCACTAATTCTCATTCTAATAAAATAAGGACTGCCTGTGACTCCTTTTTATTGGGTAAAATATGGCACAATAAATAAATTTACAGTTTAACTGTTTTGGGTGTATGGTCCAGTGGAGTTAATTTCATTCACAGAAGTATACAACCATCAATCCTGCTTGTTGCAAAACTTTTTTTTTTTTTTTAATCAATAGAGTTTTTAAAATCATAGTACTGGGAATTGAAACCAAGGCTCTCACACTGAGCTATATTTCCATTCCTTTTTAAAATTTTTATATTGAGACAGGGTCTCATTGAGTTGTTAAGGTACCTAGGCCCACCTCAAACTTGTTTACCTTCCACCTCAGTCTCCATTAGTGCTGGGATTTCAGGCATGCATCACTATTCCTGGCTCTGATAGATTTCATTTTTTTAAGAAGTTCAGGTTCTGGAAAAATGAAAAAGTGTAGAGTATTCTCATATACTTTTCCCTCTCCTCCTTTTCCCTCATTTTAATAATCTTGCCTTAGTGACATGCATTTGTCAAAGTTGAGTCAAGTACATTCCGTATATTTTAATAAATGTGTGGTGACATGTATCCAGCATTGCAATGTCATGTAGTTTAGTTTAACTGCCTTAAAACCTCTGTGTCTACCTCTTCATCTTTCCTTCTCTCCTTTCCCTAACTCTGGTAACCCTTTGCTATCACTGATCTTGTCACTGTCTCCATAATTTTGCTTAATACCCAGAATGTGAGAGTTGGAATCAGACAATATGTAGCCATTCTGAAGTTCACTTCTTTAATGTCAAAATGTCTATTTATGGCTCTTCAGTGTCATTGTGGCTATAGAGCTCATTTCTTTTTAACTGTTGAATAATATTTTCTAAAGCCTTTCCATCCTACATAATAGTCCCTCCCTATTCTCTTCCTTCAGTTATGTTTAATCAGTCTTCCTCTTATTCATTCTTTTAAAAATCATTGATTTTTTAAACTGCCTCACAATCTAGTTCAGTGACAGCAAACCTTTTATATTTTTCAGTGATATCAAACTACCTACTTCTGCATACATGCCATAGGTATAGATGTTCTTAGATGTGGACATACAGATTAACAAGAAAGGGTTAGAATCTTTTATAATTACTTAAGTATCTTTATAAGAAAGGAACCAAATTCCAAAGAAGGAAGAGGTTCATCTTTTATTTAAACAAAATCAAAACTTAACACACGTTCAAACTATACTTTGTGACTTTGATATGTTATGTTATGTTTGTTATGTTGTATGTATGTTATGTTTGTTGATGAAACCAAGGGTCAGAGGAGTGGGTAATCACAACCCCACACACCACAGAAACCAACAGACATACAACTGAACTCTCATCTACTATTGATGTTTCAGTTAAAAAGAGCTATACATTGAGATGCTTCCTCAGATTTCTTCCCTTTTTGATTTTGAAACTTAGTTGTTGAAGTGAGCTCCAATCAAAAGTTAGAACCAAGTGGCCACATTTTCCCTGTATTTAGGAAGTATTGAGCCAAGCCAGGTGTGGTAGCATGTGCCTTCTAATCCCAGCACTCTTAGAGATTGGAACAGGAAGATTGCAAGTTCCAGTCCTGCCTGGGACACCTACTGAGTGAGACCCTGTTCCAAAAAAAAAAAAAAAAGAGGTTGGGAATGTAACTTAGTGTAAAGCACCCTCAAGTTCCACCTCTCCCCCAAAACTTAGCCAGTTAGATTTCCAGTCTAATGATTTGGGCTGTAATATGACACACAAGTACTATGTTTTAATAAGTACGTATTCACCAGGGACACAAAGATAAAAAGGCAGATATCCATAGAGTGAGGAAAAAAATAAAGTTGATAGTGGCAATGCCATGTGATCAGTCTATAATTTAAATAATCTTATGTGTGGTAGGATTGGCATAATGTTTCCCAGAAAGGTAACAGTTAAACTCAGTTTTACTGTTGGCATCTGTAAAGGGATGTTAATGTTGCTGAAGTCTGCCTCTTCCATTTTGAAAATGCTCCCATGATCCTTTTTGGTTATATTGTCACAGTCCTCTGTAATGCATGGAGAGATTCTAAGCCTCAATTGAGAATCTGTGGTTCACAGTTAATGATTTAGAACTGCTAAAAAGAATCAATCTGCTGTGTATAAAACCAGGTAAAACATGCCAGTGACGAAACACTCAAAACTAGCTTGTTTTATGTTAAAGTTTAGCTCTGTAGTTTGAGTTAATGTAAATTTAAGTTATGTTATGAGCACAGGTAAACAGATAGCCACTGTCAGACCCTATAGATGAAATGAAATCATGGTTTTAAAGGGCTTAGCACAGTGCTGACATAATGCAGTCAATTGTATTTGTTAATAAATCTTTCCAAATGGTGTCTAAAATTCCAAAAATAATCCCAGTTTTTTCCCCCCTAGATTTATGCTTAAAACTGTTGGGAAAGTAATTTAAATTTATTTGACATAAGATAATATTTCCAATAGTTACCATAAATTTAAATATATACATAGAAGATGAGAATTAAGAAAATTCTTGTTTTGGTAAATAGATATTCAAATAGTGTTTTTCTAAGAAATCCATGGAATTTATCCAGAGTTTTTTGGGTGTGTGGTATAGGGATGGTTAGTGTTTGATTGTTTATATACACTTTCTCCAATATTTGGAAACCTAGATATTTTTTGACATCTGTGTCTCAATTATGTGTGTAGATTGAAAACTTTTTGATAAAGGACTAT
Organism: Hydrochoerus hydrochaeris; assembly: GCA_004027455.1. NCBI lineage: Eukaryota > Metazoa > Chordata > Mammalia > Rodentia > Hydrochaeridae > Hydrochoerus > Hydrochoerus hydrochaeris. The sequence goes on from PVLA01005651.1 coordinate 108,833, forward strand.
TTTGTTACATTGATAACTTTAAATTGGCTATTTTATGTTGAAGAAATGTCAATACAATTGCCCAGTTTCTTTTTTTCACTTTTTAGGGGTTTATCTTCACATTTTTTTAGTGGAGGCATTTTGGGGCCCAAATGTAATCATAATGAAGTTGTGATCCCTGGCTTCAAGACAATAAAATTTGGGAGGAAAAGGATTAATATAGGATATTATAAAGATAAGATATTATAAAGATAATATTTTACACATAATAAAAATAAGAAAGTAAATACACATCTTACCACTTTTCAAAAAGCAAGGAGACAGCGGCAGTTGTGGGCCATGGGAGGGGGGAGGCAAGAAGCCAACCCCTTCTGTGAGTCTGCCATTGTGGGAGGGGGCAAGCAACCCACTGATTCAGAGAAACACAGACTGGAATGATAGCTACTGAGGTAGGAAAAAAAAAAAGCTTACTTAATGCTTGTAGTATTTAGTATATGATTGACTTTGCAGGCCTAAGGCTGGTAGTCTGAATATCTATTTGGAGGATAACAATATGCAGTGTGACAACAATGGGGAATTTCCTTCTGAAGGTAGTGGCCATTGTTAATTCCCTATTATCTTGTTTTAAGGTTCTGTATCATTTTCATTGTTTTGCTTGGTTTTATTCTGTTTTTTTAAAAATTTTTTTATTATGTCTGATGGCTTGAGCAGCTGTTTCAAAGATAACAAGATATATTATGGTAACCATTGTTGACATTCTATTAATTGTGTTTTGAAGTCCTGTATCACTTTGTCTTGTTTTGATTGGTTTTATTCTATTCTGTTTTGTTTTATGTCTGATGGTATGGGCAGCTATTTTGAAGATAACAAGAAACATTGTGGTAGCCATTGTTGATACACTGTTATCTTGTTTTGAAACCCTATATCACTTTCACTGTTTTGTTTTGAAATCCTGTATCACTTCATTGTTTTGTTTTGATTGGTTTTATTCTGTTTTATTTCATTTGGTTTTAGTTTTTCTAAAATAAGAAATTTTTGTGAATGTCTTACTGGAAGGAGTGATTTTAAATAATCCACATTTTGTGACATCTCAGTTTTGATATTGCATTAGGTTATGATCTATCAGTCTTGAAGTGACTCAGTGTTCAAGTTGGGGACACTGGTTGAAAGGTTTCTTCAGTTATAAGCCATAAAAATGCTATGGTGGTTTTGGGTTTTGGTTAAAAATAGCATGTTCTGATTTCTGTGTTGATGTTTACATTTATTCAGTGTTGGAATTACCTTTATTTCTAGCAAATATTTCCTAAGAGTATTTTTGTCTTGTTTGTATTGTAAAATACAGGAAAAGCAAAACTGAGAATATGAAAATCATATACAATTTAAAGTATTAAATAAGGTGTTAGAGAAAGTAATGGAGAAGTTGTCTTTTCTCTTTTGTACTTCCCATAGAACTCTGAGATCAATTAAAATTGTTGCTGTTTTCATCATCTTAAAGTTCATGCTTAAATCTTACATGGAAAAAATATTTTTCAGAATTTAGATAGGTAATAAAAATTTAAAAACAGTAGCTAACACATTTTTATGTGTACAGGATATCCTTTTGTTTTCCTTTCCAGGTTTGGTGGTTTTATTTCAATATAAGTATATGTGCACATGAACTAGTAATTCATTTTCTTTGCTGCCTAACCCTGGGATTAGTGGTCACTGAGCTCCCCTGGGCAGTATGGTTTAGGAGATTGTGGCAGCCACTTGGGTGCATGTGCTGTGTTCTCTTTTTTGCTCCCATAATCAGTGTTGGTATCTGAACCAATCCTTAGGTTTTCTCTTCATCCCTTATGGAATGTCTCTGGATTCGTACCATTTGCAGTGAGTTTTAGTGCACCAGTCTGACTAGGGTCAGGTCAGCTTCTTGGACTTCTTTTTGGCCATTTTGGGATTTACAAAAGTCTCCAGAAAGGCCATGGTGCAGAGGGAACTTTGTGGACTTGTCCTTATCGCACCTTTGGTACAACATCGGTAGTTGGGATTTAGATCCCCTGTTCTTTTCCACATTCCGTAAGGAAATATCTTGATTTTGAAATTAACTTTCATGAACATTGAACTCATGATATTTTAGACTTATTTTATATGATATTCATTGCATCTTGGAAGAAAAAGAACAGAAAGAAGCTATCCCTTCATTCAGGTGTTAATAGAAAAAAACTGCAATTAGAGCTCCATTGTTTGTCTTGAAACCTGGTGTTGTGCTGCCTCTAGCTTTGTTCTCTGTGCTCATGATTTCTTTAGCATCTTAAAATTTTTTTTTTATTTTAAAGAGAATAAAACAAAAGAAAACAGAACAGAGCAAATTAGAACAGAACAATGCAAGCAACACAGGACTTCATAACAAGACAACATAAAATTAACAGTGACTACCATAATGTCTCTTGTTTTCTTCGAAATAGTTGTCCATACCTGCACATACAATACAATCAAACAAAACCATAGTATAAAACCAATAAAACCAAAACCAATAAAAAAGGAAAGCAATATGGGACTTCAAAACAAGACATTAGGAAATCACCAATGGCTACCATAATTTCTCTTGTTGTCTTTAAAATAACTGTCCATCCCCTCATACACAATGAAATCAAATAATAGAAAACAGACTAAAACCAATCAAAACAAATGAATGAAAGCATTACAGGACTTCAAAACTAGATAACAGGAAATGAAATAGCTCTTCATACCCTCACACATATAAAATCAAACAAAACAAAGCAGAATGAAACCAGTTACACAAAAGAATGAAAGCATTATAGGACTTCAAAAGAAGACAGTAGGAAACCAACCATGATTACCATAATGTTCAAAATAGCTGCCCATACCGACAGTAAAATCTAACTAAACAAGACAGAACAGAACCAAACCTAACAAAAGTGTGAAAACATTACAAGAGTTCAAGACAAGACAGTAAGAAATTAACATTGGTTACTACTTTCTCCTCCTAAGTGTTTCCTCCCCTCTCACTTATAATATCTACTATGTTTTTGGATCCCACTAACTTTCTGTTTTTTATGCTAATGTCCACCCATATGAGTTCAAACTGTTTCGCCCAGAAACACGACCTCCAGTTGCATCCATTTACCTACAAGAGCCTTATCCTACTTTATAGCTGGGTAGCTTTCCATTCTATGAAAATACCGTATCTTTTCCATTCTCTGGCTAATGGGCAAGTTACCCTTTCTTGTTTTTGGTCTCTTGTCACAAAATGATTGTTTTCTCCCCTTTGATTTTCAGTCTGTGAATTTCCTTTTGAGTTAAATGTGTTTCTTCTATATTGATGGATGTTGTTTCTTGATCCACTCTCCCTGTGTTTCTTTTTATTGCTGAACTGAGAGGCCATCTACATTAATGGTTACAACCAGCATGCATTGGTTTGTCTCTGCCATGCTATTCTCCTGCTCTTGGCCCTTCACTTTTCCCCTTCATTCAATTGCCTGTCCTTTTTGGCGATCCCCCTCTGCTGCTGCTCTAGAAACCATGGTCATCTTTATCTCTCTCTAGAATATCTTTCAGCACCCAGTAGGATTGATTTGTGGTCATGAATTCTTTCAGTTGTTCTTTATCATGGAAGTATTTTTATTTTTCCATCAGTTTTGAAAGATAGTTTTGCAGGATACATCAATCTGGTTTGAAAATTGTTTTCTTTCAGAATTTGAAACACTTCATTCCAAACTTTTGACTTGCTGGTTTGTGTTGACAAGTCTACTGTGATTGTGATTTGGTTTTCCTTTGGTGATCTGTTTCTTTTCTCTAACAGCTTTTAATATTCTATTCTTGTGCTGAATTTCTGGGATCTTGATTATTATATGTCTCGGTGTAGATTTACTTTGGTAAATCTAATTGGAGTTCTGTATGCCTCACTTATCTAAATGCCAGATCCTTTTGCCATGTTTGAGTAGTTTTCTGCTATTACTTCTCTAGCCTTTTAATTTCATTTGTGTTGACCCCTGCGTCTTCATTGAAACTTACTCCTCTTAAATTATTTCTCTTTGCATCGTCTTGCCACTGTTGAATTGTTATTTCCTCGTTCCTTGTTATCTTTAAAAGATCTTTCCTTTCAGGATAACTAGTGCAATCATGTCTTCAGGGTCTGAAAATCTATCTTCTGTCTCTTTCAAGTGGTTTTGCCAGCTTTCGATTGACTTTTTAATTTCCTTGATATCTCTTTGAATCTGTTTCATGCATTGTAATTCCTTTCTATATTGTTCTTTCAAGGTTTCCATCACTTTCCTATATTCCTCTTTTTTTAAAAAATCTATGTCTTCTTTAGATATGCTGAGCAATTCTTTCATTACATTTTTCATTTCTTCTTTTACCTGGGACATTATTTCTGATTTGATTACTTTTACATTCTCATGAAATTGTTTCTTTACTTCAGTTGCTATCTTCTCAGAGATTTCAGGTGTGTGATTTCCATTTTCTTTCATGGTTATATCTCCCAGACTTGTTCTATGTGAGCTGGAGGTCTGAGATTGCCTTTTGCTCTTTTGTCTTGACATTCTCCTGGGTTCCTCCCTATTAGCTGGTTATGGGGTCCGAGGCACTTCCCACGTTGGCTGCCCCTCTGTGGTATAGGGGAACGGGACAGGCACCTGTGTTCCTCTGACCCCAGGTTTACAGGGAGGTAGTTGGTCATGGGGTGGGCTTCTTCAGACCTGTGCAGCTACACTGGGGCTTCCCTGGTAGCCAGGGGTATGGTGGTGGGGCTGCTTCTCTCAGCCTGTGTGTCTTACACTGGGACTCCTGCCATGGTGGCAGGCACACAGAGGTGTGTTTGTCTGATTTTCCTGGTGAGTGATAGCAGCCCAAAGGAAGCAAAGCCCTCCAGTGGTGGCCTGCGGGTGGGGTACATGGAGCTTACCTGGCTGCGTGTCCCTGTTCCCACTGGCTGCCCACAGGAAGCAGCCTTTCGGTGGCAGTGATTGGCAGTTGGAGGCAGATCTGCTGGCTCTCTGCCAGGGCTGGCTGCTGGCAGGAAGGAGCCTTCTGGCTCTCTCTGCCTGCTCTGGCTGCCTGCAGGAAGCCTCTTTAGCATCTTTTGTGCTTTCCATATGAATTTTACTATTGTTTAGTTCCGTGAATAACGTCGTTGGTTTTTTGTTGGGGATTTCATTGATTGCATACATCACTTTAAGTCATTTGGACATGTAAAAATTTTTATTGGTGTTTACAGTGCAGTTTGATTACATTTATTGTGGGAAATTGGTCTATGTCCATCACACATCTCAATTATTTTCCTGTCCAGGATATTTTATCAACATTACTATTTCTGATCCATGAACTTGAGAGTCTTTCTATCATTTAATGATTTTAGCTTTTTTTATTAGTGTTTTATGATTCTTATTATAAAGGTCTTTTAATTCCTTAGTTGTCTATTCCTAGGTATTTGATTACTACTACTACTACTGCTACTACTACTACTACCATAGCTACTATTCTTTTTTATTGCTACTGTGAATGAGATTGTTTTCATAATTTTTTTCCAGCAGAGTTATTGTTGATGCTATATATAAAGCTGTTGATTTTGTATATTGATTTTTGTATATGTTCTAATAGTTGTTTGGTGGAATCTTTAGGTTTTTCTGTGCAGAAAAGCATCAGCTGCAAACAGGGATTTTGACTGGTTCCTCCCCTTTTTGTTTGCTTTTTTTTTTCTTCTCTTCCCAAATGTTTCTGGCTAGAGTTTCTACTATATTGAATAAGAACGGTGAGAGTGGACACCCTTGTCTTGTTCTTGATGTTAGAGAAAATGCTTTCAGCTTTGTCTTACCCTGTTTGACATTCACTTATTTTTACTGAAACAATTTCATCTGTAGGGAATTTGGAGACTTTAGTAATCTGTGACTGTCCATACGTCATTTGACTGGAGAGGGCAGAAAGCTTTCTGTGAGAGGGGAAATGCATATGAAAACTAAGGAAAGTTTTATTAATTTTTTGTTTTAATCAGAAAAAATTTAAGACAACACAAAGTGTGACTTAATGTTTTTAACTAGTGTTCGAAGTTCTCTTTGTTGTGGGTCAATTCCTAGAGAGTTGATCAAAAATGATTTTTTCTGTTAACTTCAGGGATAATAACATCTATATAGTTAATGCAGTTGTTGCCAGTATATCCTGTAAAAAGGTAAATTTCCTACTAAGATGTCTACCAAGAGTTCTCCGAATCACAGCTTTTCCTAAATCAAAGTGAGGCAACGATTAGTTTTCTGTGTTGAAAGGAAGGAGTGGGAAGTATCAAAGCAAGCTCCAGGGATCTGATTTCATGTGGAACCATTCCTGTCTCCTGGGGCTGTGCCCAAGAGATCTATTTTGAGCTGCCAGACTATAAAGTCAGTACTTTTATTTACCATCATTTTTATATCCAGTACTCTCTTGAACCTTAATTTTTAGAGTTATAAACAGTGCAAGCAGTTTATCCTTCTTGACTTTTAACACTTTTAATATATTTTGGCTCAGTCCTTGAAATAATTGGATGAATGTTATTTAGATGTTTTAAGTGTGTTATAAAACTTAGGATATGATCTGATGAACACCCACAGTACAGAACTACTTAAGCCAACTTCTTACTGTATTGTACAAGGAAAGTAAAGTACAGAAACATGAACCAATTTGTTGTTGGCAGAGCCCAAAGTAGATCCTGTTTTCCCACCTCAAGTCCACTGTTTTTCTTCACTTTATCATAAATTATCTCATTTGAATGTTTATACTGGTCTTGATGAGCCATCTTTTTATTTTCTCTTTTGTTTCAAACTAATGGGATTTTGCTACATAGATTCTTTTATTTTGTGTTATTATAAATTGTGGTCTTTTGAAATTCTTTTAAAAATTCAGAGCTACTATAGTAAACTGTAGTCAACATTAAACATTTTTTTTCAGCACTACTATGCAGTGTTTCAAATTGTTTTTTAAATAATAGCACTCAGTCAATATTTATTAAATGAGGGAGTCATTCTGTTTTGTGATAATGCTCCATCCAGTGACAAACATACTTGGTTGTTGGCCAGTGCTAATAATATTTACTGATTTTGCATATAAATTTAATTTTCTACCTTCTGCATTATTTATATATAAAATTTTTATTTTCTAGAGTATTTTTGTCTCACATATAAGAGCATAGTTGTTTCTGAAAATATTCATATAAAAGAGTAGTGGATTTAAAGTTAGCCCAGATTTACATCATTTGGGCTTAATTTTCACTCTTGTCACCTCACTCCACCCTACTACCACACTTGTTTTAAGCAGAGGAAATCTGCATTGAGCAAAATAAAATCCTTACTCTCACAGAAATAGTATCCAATTCATCACACCTCAAAAGCAGAATATCTGTCTTCTTTCATATAAAACATATTACATAAATGACGATAATGTAAGGTCTTTGGAGAAAGAGAAACAAGCTAGGGACCAAAGAGAATGTTGGGAGATACTATTTGAGACAGAATAGTCAGAACAGGCGTCTCTCAGTAGTTGCCAAAGGAATATAGTTCCAAAGGGAGTGGTGGGTGCAGTATATGGATATCTCAGGGGCAGAAGGAAATAGGTGTTATCATAGCTTCATTCATAAGTCAAACCTGGAAACCACCCAGATCTCCATCAACTGGTGAACGAATAAGCAACCTATGATACAGTGGAATGCTAGCTACAGTGGTCACAATAAAAGGTAGCAATGCGTCATATATCTCAGATGCATTATGTTACATGAAAAAAGGCCAAATTAAGAATAGATCTTTCTCGGTTTCTTAATTCGGACATTTTAGAAGAGGCAAAACTATTGTAGTAGAGAACAGATCAGTAATTGTCAGGTGTAGGGGGTCCGGGAAAGGGAATTAACTAGAAACTTTTCTAATTCAAGAAATTGTTATCTTCATTGTGGTTGTATTTATATGTCTATTCATTTGTCAAAAAAAAAAGCATACTTCAAAAGAGGTGAGCTTTGCTGTATGGTAAGTCTGACTTTAAAAAATTCTTAGTAAATATCTTACTATAAAATATCCCTAATGCCCATTGAAATATGCCATTTTAATGCCTTGATTTGAGGCACAAAGGGCTAAGTAAATTCTCACATACAGGATAGGAACAGTTTCAGCTGTAAAGATGTGCATCCAAGCATGAATTGTAGGAGCTCTAGAAAGAAACATTTCCTTGCGTTCCATAAAAATATTTTGAACACTGTGATCAGAGATGCAAGTTCATATGATGTGAGAGGTGAGCATTAACTTTGCCAGTGTTGAATCCAAAACTTGGGTGAAATTATTGTTATGTTTCATCAGAGATTAAATAAGTGTTTATCTCAATGTTTTCATCATTTTATAAATTTTTCTTAATTTGGCAAGAGAGGAAAAACTAGCCAAAATCATAAACATTGATTCCATTCTAGAATTTTTCATTAAGTACTACAATCCCTAAGGACCGAAATGTTGAAGTTCACCAAAAGATGAAGATGAGTAAGACTTTTAAAAGTGTAAGATGGATAATATAGCACATGAGCTAAGACAGAAAAAGTTAAGAAATATGTACTAAGCTCCCATTCCTTGTTTTTAGAATTGACCATACTACCAAAATTTACTGTTAAGTTTATTAACAGGATCTCTTCCCAGGTCTCAAATAAGGTTATGAATTCTAACAGCTTTCCAGGAAGGACAGAGGCTGCATTATCATTTAGTAAGCCTTTTTAGAGCCATGGAGTCAGGTGGAAAGTTCTAAGACAAATTCCATGATAACTGTTGTACCCCAAAAGGCTGCACCCCAAAATAAAATGAAAATTGTAAAAAACCAAAAAGAATAAAAAGGCCAAGACTTCTTGGAGGGAAAAGAAGAGAGTGCTTATTTATTTAGGCTGGTATCCAGCGATACAGAGTTAGGGTGGAATTTACACTGCTGTGCAACCAGGCTAAGATTTGGGGGTGGTTTATAAAGGGGAAAAACCCCAAAGATGTGGGGGGCCCCACACCAGTGCATTCCTGAGGAAACAGGACATCCTGTTTTTTTTTTTTTTTAAAGGTCAAAGGGCGTGGCACATACAGAACAGAATGGCGGCTCTAAGAGTTAGATTACAACATTCCCCACTGATTTTTTCAGTGAGCCAAATCATTGGCTCATAGTTGAATCTATAGGTACTAGCTTATACCCCTGGGTAGCTAAGATCATCAGCTTGACAGCCTGTATTTGGCCTTTTACATAAGATACCAGTTTATTTATGATACAGGGACTGATAGTTACACTGACTAAAAGCACTATTAGGGGTCCTATGTCTGCTGATATGAGGGTGCACAACCAAGGGGAGAATGAGAACCAACGTGTAAACCAATTTTGTTCTGCCGGTTGAGCTTGTTTCCTTTTCTGTACGTGTTTCTTAAGGGCAGCCATATATTTTGTCTAATAACTCCAGAGTGGTTTGTATATAAGCAACAGGTTTCTCCTAAGGCCAAACAGAGACCTCCCTCTTTTAGAAAAAGAAGGTCCAAGCCTCAGCAGTTTTGTAAAACCATTTCAGCTGAGGAACTTAGAGAATCTTTTAATTTAGATACAGAGTTGCCAAGGCTAGCTAGGCCTTGGTTAATGAGTGTAGTGAGGTGTCTATAGTCTCCTACTATGAAACTAGATATACTTAATCCTATTGATCCAGCCATCTCAATTCCAAGTAACACATTTCGAAGCATAACAGAAGAATTCCTTCTTGGGCGAGTATGAACAATACTGAGAGTATAATCTCATTTTAATGGATACATTTTGCAGTAAAAGTTCACCAGTCTTATGAATAAATTTACCAAAACTTATCTAATACTGTCAAATTCTGAACAGATTTGTTTCTTTTCAAACCTGTTACTGGTACTATAAACCAAGGCAAATAATATTCACATCTCTTCAATCTTTTTACAACTTATTACACACCTTCAAGTTGAGCTTTTCCTATTCTCTTTCACATTCTGGCACAGCCAGACATTTTACTTGAAGACAAAACCACTTTCTCTGTTCCTCTTTTTTTTAAAACTAATTACCAGTCAATTTCCTTCCTCTTGCTGTTTAGACAACATTAAAACTTTTAATAAAATCCTTGAAGTGATTTTCTTTCAGTAGTCTAAAATATTGAATCATTCCATGTGTTTTTACCACCTTAAAATGTTACACTTCACTGTAAATTTGAAATACTTCAAACATATTTTATGCAAATTTTAGGTGACAATATAAAATTTTTAAATTTTGCATGCACGGCTTAACAAAGAATGCTGGTAGAATTTTAGTATTGGAAAATTCTGAATTTTAGCATATACTGTAAATATCACGATTGTACTGAAAAGTCATGATGAATCTATAATTAGAAAAACTCATTAATTTATACATATTTTATCTGATTAAAAATAAAAGGCTTGCATGTTCTAAATAATCCAAGAACATATCTTTTTAAAAGACCACAATTTAAATGTAATCTGAATACCTTTAGCTGCCATTAAAAATAAAATAAAATTTAAAAAGAAAGGAAAAACAACCCCAGATCTTCAGAAGCCAGACTGCAATCGATGTCCCTTGAAGAGGCCTCAGGTGCTGGTTGCTGTTGTCTGAATAAGCAGTGAGTTGAAGTCAGGATCAGTTGAATTGCCTGGAGGGACTTAATAAGGTACTGGTTAGCAAGATCAGCAAGCTTTTTCTTGGATATCTTAGGGATGAGGGGTGGAGGTCTCCCATATAGTGTCTCAAAAGGGGAAATTCCAGCAACATAGAGAGTACAACGTGCGTGCAAGAGGGCAAAAGGTAGGAGACTCACTCAGTTTTCGCCAGTTTTTAAGGCCATTTTAGTTATCATCATTTGTAAAGTCCTATTTATCCTCTCTACTTGTCTTGAGTTTTGAGGCTGGTACATGCAACGAAGTTTCCAATCAATCTGTAAAGCCTGAGTTAATTTTTGAATCACTTGGGCTATGAAAGCCGGGCCATTATCAGACCCCATAGATAAAGGCAAGCTGAATTGGGGTATAATCTCATATAAGAGTTTTTCTTTTTTTTTTTTTTTTTTTTCCTACTATGAGAGCTGACTCTGACTTGGTAGGGTATGCTTCTACCCAGCCAGTGAAAGTGTCTACCATTACCAACAAATATTTATGTCCTTGTAGCCCCGGCTTTCCCATTTCAGTAAAGTCCATTTCCCAATGTTCTCCTGGCATGGTTCCTTGAAAACGCTTTGTCTCAATAGGCATTTGTTGCTTTGGATTTACAAGTTGACATTGTGGGCATTCTGAGGCTTGCACACTGGGCAAGCTTGGACAATTGAGGAATAAAATATCATTCTGAAAGAGATCAGCCAGTTTTGATCCTCCCAAATGAGCTGACCTATGAGTCTGCTGAGTAAGTTCCCTCCCGAGTGCCTCTGGCAATAGGACTCACTTGTCCAGCAGCTGATACCAGCCTCCAGGGATATTAGGCTTGGCTTGGAGCTGGGTTGCTAGATGGAGGTCCTTTTGAGTATACACAGGTTCTGACAAAGTGGGAGGAATCAACCAGTAATGCCAGGGCCATCTCAGTCCCCACTGATTTTGCAGCTGTCTTTCTGGCTTTGGCATCTGCCAAGTTGTTTCCCCTCATAACAGGATCATGGGCCCTACAATGTATAATTGCAACCTTTTCTGGCGTCCAGATGGCGGCCAGTAGATCAAGTATCTGGGGGGCATTTTTGATCTTTTGTCCCCCAGAGGTCAACAGGCCCTGTTTTTGATAAATGGTTCCATGGACATGGGCCATTGTAAATGCATATCTGCTGTTAGTATAGATATTGACTCGCTTCCCTTCTGCCAGTTTGGGAACCTCAGGTGAGAGCAATAAGCTCAGCCTTTTGAGCAGATGTACCTGGCTCCAGGGCTTGCTCCCACAAAACTTGGGATTCAGTAATAACTGCTGTGCCCACGACTCTCTTACCTTGATGGATATAGCTACTCCCATCAGAGAAGTCCAAGGGGGCCTCAGGCAAGGGCTCGTCAGTCAAGTCTTGTCGAAGACTTTGGAGGTGAAAAATTACCTCAGAACAGTCATGGAGAGACGTGGAAGGATCACCATTAGGCAGCAACGTAGCAGGATTCAACGCTGCAGTTGTCTTGTAACCAATGGAGGCAGGGTCTAGAAGTAGGGCCTGATAATGCATAATCCTGGCATTGGACAGCCATCGGCTTGGCAGGGCCTTGATTAGAGTTTCCAGGGAGTGTGAGGGAACAGCAATAAGCTTCTGTCCACAAGTCAACTTTTGGGCTTCCTTTACCAATAAGGCCACTGTAGCTACTATTCGCAGGCAGGGAAGCCACCCAGCGGTCACATTATCAAGTCTCTTGGATAGATAGGCCACTGGACGTTGCCAAGGTCCCAAGCTTTGAGTTAATACTCCTTTAGCTATGTTCTCTTTTTTATCAACATAGAGAGAAGGGCTTGTGTAAATCAGGCAAAACCAGTGTAGGTGCTTCAGAGCCTAGTGTCACGGTTGGAGCTGCTGCTTCAAAACTGAGTTGGACCTTTAGTTTGTGTAAAAGGTCCCACCCTAAAAGGGGATCCGCACACTCTGGCACCCAGAGAAACTCATCAGAGATAGTCTTCTGCCCAGGTCTGGCAAGCCAGGCTTGCAGTTTGGGATAGACCTTTTCAGTACCAGTGGCTCCTAATACTTTCAGCTTTTTTTGTCAGAGTCCCTAATGGCTGTGTCAAAACAGAATGAACCGCTCCCGAGTCTACAGAAAATCAACGGGTTGGCCCCCCACTTGTAAGGTTAGCCTGGGCTCAAGGGGGGCAGCAGAGCCCTGACCCCCTCAATCTCGGGATAATAGAATCTTTGCATCTTTTTCTCTTTTCGCTTTTAGTCTAGGGCAATTTCTATGCCAATGTCCCGTTTCTCTGCAATAAGCACATTGATCCTTATCTAGTGGAGGGAGCTCCTTGCCTCTTTTGTCATCCTTGTCTTTGCTATCTGGAGGTGTAACTCTTGTAGTTAAAATTTCCAGCACTTTGGTTACCTTTTTACCATTGATCTCCTGTCAGCTCTCCTGATTATCAAATACTTAATGAGCAATTTTTACGAGCTGACTAAGGGGCATCCCTTCAGATCCCTCAAGCTTTTGCAACTTTTTTAACATCTGGGGCAGATTGAGTAACAAAGGCGACATTAATGCCCTTGGGTTCTCAGGCGCAACTGGGTCTATGGGTGTATAAGGACAATAGGCCTCTAATAACTGCTCTAGATAACCCGATGGAGATTTAGTAGCCAATTGTCTTACCTCTGAAACCTTGGACAGATTTGTTTGTGGGTCTCTTGGCGGCACTTCTGAGGGCTCTAAGGAACAACTGGTGATACTGGGCTAGAGCCTCCTTACCTTTTGTGGTGTTGGGGTTCCAATCAGGTCGAGATAAAGGGAAGTTCTGGTTCAGGTAATCTGGGTCCGAGGACGAATTTCCATCTGGATCCAGCACTGCCCTTTGTCCCAATGCCTGAATGTGCTCTCTCCTCGGCGGTGAATAACACCCGCAGTATCTGCTGACAATCATCCCAAGTGGGACAATGGGTAGAGAAAATGGATTTTAAGAGAGAAATGAGACCTTGGGGGTCTTTAGAGAATGGTGGGTTTTGCCCTTTCCAATTATATAGATAGGAAGTAGAGAAAGGAACATAGACAAAAATGGGGGCTTAGAGTTGGGCATCTCCCGCAAGGGGCAAAGCACGGGAGTGGGGGGGCAGTGGAGGAGGAATCTGATGACTCCGGGTGTGGTCGGCTCCTGGTCCGGATAGGGCTTGGTGGATGACAAGGAGGTTCCTCTTCTTCCAGCCGTACTTGTGGTGCTGCGGGTGGAGCCGATAGGTGGTAAGGGGCCAGTAGCAGCTCCTCCACATCTCCCTTCGGTAGGACCGGTAGGTGGTTTAGGTTTTGGTTTTTCTCTTAGCGGTGCTAGCAATGGAGGGTTACTGGGCTGCTGCCTGGAAGCCTTAACAAACTTTTCTTAACCAGGGAGGAGAATCAAAAATAAGATCAAATCTGTATATAGACAATTTGGTCAGGATGAGTCAGAGGGCCGAAGACACATCTCCGGACTGCCTCCGTGATAGCCATATTGAAGCTACTGATAGATGGCCATTCAGGGACTCCGCAAGGCCACTCCAAGGAAGCGAGCATGTGAAGTCACCCGGGATGAACAGGTTCTCCGTATCCCTGGGCTCTTTGCTTAAATTTCTTAAAATGATTAAGAACTAGAGTTAGAGAAGTTAAAGGCACGGATGAAGATCCTTGTCCCATGGTGACTAGTAAGAAAATGGTCGGTTAAACACACACACAATAAGGCAACACAGAAGACACAAAAACACCAACAATGCACACACACCCTCTTCCGTCCCCTCTCGAGTGTCCTAGAAGGAAATACCAGTGAAATCCCCTAGGCAGCATTAGATCTGGAACGGAGTCGAGCGAAAAGCAGTTCCTGGTTCACAAACTACAACCTGGTAAATACCAATACCCGACCATACAAATTACGAACGGGTAAATTCCAATACCTGAGCATACAAATTACGAATGGGTAAATACCCGACCGTACCAACAGGTAAAATGCCCCCAAACCCGGAGGGCATCCTGCTCTGGTGCAGAAAGAGCACTCAGGCTCCTCTACCAAATGCAAATGCAGGCCAAAATACAAATGAACCAAGGAAAAGCATACATAAAAAAGATACTTACAGAGTACCAACCCAATGAAATGACTTGAGAAAAGAAAAAGGGGGGCCCTTTTGGGGGTACTTGGGGTTAATCCCGGACGAGCCCCCAAATGTTGTACCCCAAAAGGCTGCACCCCAAAATAAAATGAAAATTATAAAAAGGCCAAGACGTCTTGGAGGGAAGAGAGTGCTTATTTATTTAGGCTGGTATCCAGCGACACAGAGTTAGGCTGGAATTTACACTGCTGTGCAACCAGGCTAAGATTTGGGGGTGGTTTATAAAGGGGAAAAACCGCAAAGATGTGGGGCCCCCCACACCTGTGCATTCCTGAGGAAACAGGACATCCTGTTTTTTTTTTTTTTAAAGGTCAAAGGGCGTGGCACATAACAGAATGGCGGCTCTAAGAGTTAGATTACAACAATAACATTACTTTATGAACCTGAAATAGACATTTTTGATTGCTGTCTTCCCTTTCCTCTTTGTTCTTGTCTGGCATTGGGTTAAAATGTAAAAAAAAAAATGTTAACTTTGGCTGGGTTTTAGCAGTACCAGCAACCATCCATTCATAGCACTTAACTCATTTGGCAAACTATGGTTTCTGTCTACCCAGAGATCCTAATATGCACCTAACAATTTGAATTTGAGGCCTTTTGAAAACACTCCATTTTATTATCTTATTAGATAATACCTAGGAGTGGGACTGCCAGGTTGCATAGTCTGTGTTTAACTATAAAAGAAAATGCTCAAGGATTTTCCATAGTGATCATACAGTGTTGCTTCTTCTCTTAACAGTTAAGAGAGCTCTACTTACTTTGCATTTTCCCTAGTGCTTGCTGTGGTCAGTCTTTAACATTTTAGCTACTTCAGCTGGTGTATTATGGTATGAAAGTGTGGTTTTAATAACTAATCATATTGAGCATCATATTAGTCATTCAAATACTTTCTTTGTTGAAATACATGTTTATATCCTCTACTCAGGTTTTATTTTTGGGTGTGGGGTTTTTTGCTCATTCTAATGAGTAGTGAAGTTTTCCTGTGTATCCTTGACACAAGTGTCCGATATGTACTTTACAAAAACAGCATTTTCTTCTAATACGGGGTGTATTTCTTCTCATTCTGGCACAATAGTTTTATACAAATGAGACTATTGTCACAGAGGTCTTCTGTTCTTTGTTCTCTTTTTAAAATTTCCTTTGTGTTTCATTTCACCTGATTTTTAAGTTTATTTATGCTTTCCTTAGCTGATAAGGCCATCTAAGGAATTCTCAGATCTATTTTTTATTTTTAGAGCTTTTATTTAAATTATTTTAGGGTACAGGACTATGGCGTATCTCTGCTACAGCCTCTCTTCTTTATACATTCTGCATATTTTCACTAGCACCATTAGCATATTAATACTAATTATTTTAAAGTTGATATTTGTAGTATTTCCAACATTGGCAACACCTCTGAAACAGATAATGCCATGGATTGTCAAATTGCTTTTTGGTATTTCTTAATTTTTTTTTTAATTGAGTACTCGGTATTGTTTGTGGAATTACAGGTAGATTGGGCTAAATACTATTTACTCCTGGAAATGGGTACCCTTTGGTAAGTGAGAGATTTTGAGTCAGTCAGTGCTTGAGCCTGGTGAGAATTTTGTTGCTGCAGTGGTCTTTCTTGCACTAGACTTCAGTTTTCTCTTGCCATGACCTGGTGCTTACTGTGTGTCTGTGTTGCTGGGGTGTTTTCTCATTCCACTCAAGTCTGAGCCCAAGAATGTTTCATGCTTCTGTGGCTTAAACTTTTCCTTAATAGGATGAGAGAATAGTCTAGGGAGGAGGATGAGTTTCATATGTATGCCACAGAGACCCATGTTTACCTTTAAAATTTTGTTAAAGTTTTAGGTTTTTCTTGTACCCATTTTTATGGTGGTCACGTCTTTCTCCCTTGCTCCTTAAGTGGTGATATAGTTTATTCATTCTGTCTTGAGAGGTTTTAATTATTTCTTGGAATTTGTTTATTTGGTGTCTTGTAACTATAGTTCTTTGATGGACAGTAGATGAGTTATGGCTTTGTAGATTTTCTGGATGCTTCTCATTTATTCATGTATTTTAGGGATAAGGCCTAACTATGTTTTCTAGACTGGCCTTGAACTCTTGGTCTCAATCAGTCCTGCTTCAGGCTCCCAACTGCTCTGGCTCTGGATTTTTCTCACTGTAAAGGTTGCTGTGTGTGTGTGTGTGTGTGTGTGTGTGTGTGTGTGTGTGTGTGTGGCTTTTGCATCCTGAAGAACTTACAAAGAATTTATAGTTTTTAAAATAATGAATATTTAATTTTTAAAATGAAAAAACTTGGATAAATTTTTATAAAATATGAATCCACAAAGAAATATCTGTTTATAGCAAACTGTTTCAGATCGGCATTGCAGGTTCATTTCCTCTGACATTAGGGGATCTTTTGTGAAAAGTTTGAGAAGTGTAGAGTCTTATACTTAGCAAGACTCAAAGGCAGGGAAATCCCCTTAACACCTTAACACCACTGGTGGTCATCTGCAGGCAAGGAGTTCAGATTCACTCAGGCACTCCTCCCCAGCTGTATAGAGGCTGGCAGGGCTGAATGGTGTTGCTTCTTAACGTTTTGTGGTTGTGAGGTCCTATAAAGTTGCTCATGAACACTGAACCACACACATACCTCCTATAAATTGCAACCTTAAATTCTGAAAGCAACTCAATTTGATAGATTGTATTTTCCTTACTTAACAAAAGAGAAACTGAAATTCAGAGTGATAAATGACTTTCTGAGGCTACACCAGGAAGAGATCCCAGAATTGGGATTTAGTCTCCATCCTGCTGGCCTCTGACCTGGAGCTACTTTTACATTGCACTGTCTGCTTTACCTTCTTCTGGCCTCCTCCCTGTGGGCTTAGTAGAGGAGGCAGAGTGTCTCCTTGTTAGATCTCAACTGGAAGTAAGTATGTATGCAGCCTGGATTTCTCACTATTCTGCATGTGTCCATACCGATCATACATGCATGGCAGGTGTAAATAGTGAAGTTGCATGTAAATTTTAGTGAGTGTGCAGACACACAGTATTTTCATACAGAGAACGAGGATCATCTCCTCAGTGTGACTGTTTTGGCTAAAGGGAAATAATTAAACATCTGCTGGAGGATTTTACTGTCGTCATAAAAATGACATGTGACTGGTGCTGCATCTCCCTTCTTTCTGATGTAATATCAGTTGGAGTTGGAAGGTGTGCAGTGATTCTCTGACTGCAAGCCTGAGGGTGAAGTCAGGATTAAGGTAGAAGGATGTGGTCCTTTGTTGTGCCCTGGAGCAGCTAATCTATTCTAGCAGCGATTTTAACTGAGAAAAATACTCTCCCTCACATTGTTTAAGCTGTCTTATTATTTTTAACAGAATGCCCTTTTAATTGATGAAGCTAATTACTCTGTTTTTATGTAGAATCTTTTTGAAAGGAAAAGTTAACATACTTAATGGCAGTCGATTGTGCTTACTGCTGTGTGTGTATAATATTTACATACTGTATTATGACATTATTATTATTATTATTGGTACTGAGTATCAAACTCATGACCTCACGACCTCATGCTTACCAGGCAAGCGCTCAAGCCGCTGAGCTAAATCCTTGACCCTATTTAGTCTTTTTGAGACCAGATTTCACTATGCAATTCAGGCTGGCCATGAACTCTAGCGATCCTCCTGCTTCAGCCTCCCTGGATAAAAAAGTAAAAAATATCCATGGCCTTTAAAAGCTAGCTGTGGCATTGTCTTTGTTCTTTTTGTTGTTGTTGTTGTTGCTTTTTTTCCTTTTGAATATGTTCTGAAGACTTACATACATTCCTATAACACTGTACGGTGGTTGTTATGGAGTCTTTATGACAGTAAGAATAGATATTCTGCCCTTACAAGGCAGTACAAAAGCATGTTCTAGAAATGCATGTTTTAGTACAGTATCCCCTTCATAGAGTTCAGGTTTTCATAGATGGTTGTAGTCAATTCTGATAATGCTCTAGAGTAGAGATGCTCATTCTTCATTAATATCACTTTTTTAGCATTTAAAAAATACTGATGCTCAAGTCCATACCCAGATCTGCTGAATCTTATTATCTTGGAGTGAGGGTTCTGCTGTTGGTGTGTTTTTTAAATCTATTGGTGATTTCATGTGCAACCGAGGTTGAGAATAACATACAGAATGAAGGATTGGTGTCTTATAAGTGAAAAGTTAAATAATACCAATTTTTGGAAACATTTAGAAAGTTACTGCCTTTTAAAATAACATGACACTTAAAAAATTTTGAAGTTGACATCTTAATATATTGGCTGCAAAGTCTTTCCAATTATGCTATTATTGAAATGTTTTTCAAGAGTGATTTATGTATAAACATAATGAGATTGAGTAATTTTGAAGTTTAAAAAAAGCAGTTTCACCAGTGTTTTTAACAAAAATAAGCACATTTTAACCAGATGATTGCATTTTTAAAGGTGCTATTGGAAATTGTGATCACTTAACTTATTAGTGTTCTCATCTAATCAGCAGAGGATGAAATATGAGATAGTGTTATTGTACATGTTTCTTGATTTTTAGATTTCTAGATTGAGATTCTCATTTTTTCATAAGAACTATAGAAATGATGGCATTACTAAATCATGAAATTATTTCTTTATATTTCTTAAATATTTAAAATTTAAAAATATTTTTGTAAGTTATTCTAAATTATTTGGATTGAAAGTGAAACTTTTTGTAATTCTAAGATATGTAGCTTAAAAAAAGCCAAAGCTTTTTTAATATTATGTATTAGTTGCTGCACACCTTTTTATAATTGCTGCCACTGAATTGAAGCATTTAAGAAAATTTTTTGTGCTAATAAAATTGTTTTAATGTTCTGTTTTCTTTGGATTGGCAAATGAATATTGCAAAAGTGATACTAATGTAAACATTTTTATAACTAAAGATCCCAGCAGCTTTTTGAAATCATACTTATCAGATGAGTACCAGAACAGACCACAAAGAAGAGAGGAGGATGGGATTTTGAACCATGTGCTGGTCATTGTGCTGATGCCCTTAAACCTGATGGCAGGGTAATCCTAACAATTGTTTACATTGAGCCTTTTGACCATCCTAGAACTCAGGAAGGATGTAGCAGTTTTGTTAGTTAAAAGCACTATAGAAATGCGTGACATTAGGGGATTGAAAGGGTTTTGTCATCCTGTGATAAGAACAGAACCAGATGGCTGTACTCTGTGGCTTAGGATGTGGGTTTCCATGGTTCTGCCAGTTATAGGCACTGAGGGAAACAAGTTATATATGCAAAATGAGCTATGTTTTTCAGTTCTCTGAAACTTGGTCATAGAGTCTTGGCCAGTTTTTTTTTTTCTTTTTTGAATTTGTGAGTGTATAGATGGATCATGCTGAGGACTTAGATGAAAGTCATGAGTTTGGCTTTATTCTTATTGAAAGTGAATGTCAATTGGATTCTTTGCCATGAAATATTTTTAGGATGGGAATTTGCCCTTTTGTAGGTAGGTTGGCCTGTCCCATGTAGATGAATGACATTTCTATGTCTGCTTCATCTGAGGCCCATTGTCCCAGAAGGTTTATGCCCTTACTCCTAGAGCTTCTCCTCAGTACAGTGACCTGGAATTTCAGCCTACCCTTAATTCTTTCATTGTTTTTTGTGATTCGTTAAAGAACAACATTCTCAGTCAATAGAGTATTAGGCAAAATCTACTCAGTATTTGTGTGAGAAAATTTACAGTTTTTATCTATTTGTGGTATAGAAATTAGACTAGTTTAATCACAGATTCTTAGCAGGCCAGTGAATCTGGTTGTGGTACTGCCCATTTCAAACCTACCAGTCTTCTTTTAAGATGCCCAGAGTTACTCTCTAAATTACAAATCAAACTCTGTCTTCCGCACAGAAAACCTACATCCACTGTCTTATGTATCAGACCATCAGGCATAAGTTATTTTACTTAATCCTGATGTCAGTCTTGGAAGTTCTCTTGCATGTGTTTCGTCAGTCAGTCATTTCTTCATTAAATTAACATATGTTAAGCACCATCTTCCAGTCATTTTGCTCTATTGCTCTCCCAAATCCTTGATATATTGTAAATATATTTGAATGAATGAATTAATGAATGATACATATATGAAACCTGTGGTTTAAATTAAATACACAAAACAAAAGGTATTGATCTTTAGGATTTTTCTTACATAATTATTTCTAAATAAACTAGAAAGTCTTCTGGTTACAGTGAATATGTCTTACTGTTTTGAATAGCTTTATAATTTATTTTGTTTTGTTTCTGAGTCAGGACCTCACTATGTAGTTTGGGGTGGTCTTGAACTTACTGTGTAACCCAGGCTAGCCTCAAACTTATGATGATCCTTCAGCCTCAGCCTCCAAAGTACTTGGATTACAAGTGTGCACTGTATGGCTGGCAATTTCTCCATCATACAAGAGACTGAGATTTTAAGCATTTAAAGTATTCTTATTTTAATATAGCCATTCCAGTAAGGATAAACATTGGAAATTTGATTCCCTTTACCCTATTTGGGCTTTCTTATGAGAGTTTATTACAATAAAATTCTAGTAGTTAGAAAAAACCAAAATATTTAAAATATCATTGGGATAATCTCTTTGTTTGTTTCTTTAAAAAAAAAAACAGTACAGAGATTTGAACTCTGAGCTTTTACAATGAGTTACAGATTGAACCCTTTTGGGGCTGTGGTTAAGCCTGCTAGCCTTCAACCTTAGCCTCCCAAAGTGCTGGAATTGCAGGCATGGTGAGTGAACTTTTTGTTTTCTTTTTCTTTTTTTTTTTTTAATTTAAAGAGGAAAAAACCATGAAAAGGGTAGAAATAATACAGAATTTAAAAAAAAGATAAACAGTAAGAAGTCACTAGTTGATAAATTACATATTGTCCTCTTAGAAATAGTTGTTCAAGTTACAAAATTAAAGCAGTGAGACTAGATATTCAAACAGTGAAACTGTAAACAGCTACGCATGCATGAGTCTCTACATGTATTTTTATCCTTTCTGTATTAGAGGGAAAAACAAAACATAGCAAGACAAAGCAAAACAAATTCCTATAAAAATGTGAAACCAAAAAGTTGTATAAAACCACAGTACAAGGTGATCTACAGTGGTTACTCTGTTGTCTCTTATTATCTTCAACAGAATTGTCTATATCATCAGGCATAAATGAATATAGCAGTATAATTGAATATAGCAGTAAATAACAATATTAGTAAAAATAAAACATTGTAGACAGTATAAAACTTCAAAGGCAGGTAATTATCAAACCAGAGTGGATATTCTAGTGAATCTTGTCATCTTCAGTGTAGTTGCCTATACTCTCAAACTTGATACTATCAATCATAACAGCTTTGAATAAAATCTATCAATACAAAACAGCAATCTAACAAACCAGATTTGATTATGATCAGTCATGGTAAAACAGTGTAAGTTATATAGAGCTTCAGATTAAGTTAATAGGAAATTAAGGATGGTTACTGTACTATATCCTGTTATTTTCGGGATAACTATCTGTGCCCTCAAATCTAGCACAGGTAAAATGACTGGAACAGAATATAATACATCTAAGCAGAGTGGTGTGAGTAATGTGGGTTTTAAATCCTGTTACACTATTAACAATATCCTCTGCCTTTGTTTTTTAGGCTATTCCTCCTCTTTCACTCCCACAGGGTGCTGCGTATTTTGGGTACCACCAGCTCCCTCAGTTTTTAGATTGGAGGGGCAACCTGCTTTTTACATAAGTGGTTCCGAACCTTGTCACTCCTGAACTTGAAGTTATATTCCTTTACCTACAAAAGCCTCAAGGTTTTCCTTTGTTATAGCTGAATAGTTCTCTACTGCACATAAGTATCCTGTCTTTCCAGCCTATCTGCAAGTGGTGGTTAAGTTGTTCCTATTTCTCTCTGGCTCACTGTCACATAGAGCATTGTTTTCTTATATTTGATTTCGGTCCATAAACCCTCTCTCAGGTTGATTATAGTTCCTGTACAGAGCATCTCAATGGACCCTACCTCCTGATCTAATCTCTCTCTCTCTCTCTCTTTTTTTTTATTAGTGTATCAAGGCCATCTATGTTAGAGATTATAGCCAACCTTCTCTGCCTCATTTCTGCTATGCTATTTTTCTGCCTTTGTTTGTCTACTTTTCTTCTTCATTCTACTGCCTGCCCCGTTCATTGAGGCCTTTCTGCCACTGTTCCTAAAATCCTGGTATTTTTTTTCTCTGTCTAGAATGTCCTTCAGTATTCTCTGTAGGGTTGGATTGGTGGTCACAAGTTCCCCCAGTTCCTCTTTGTCATGGAAGCATGTTGTTTCTCCATTAATTTCTAGTGACAGTTTTGCAGGGTACATCAATCTGGGCTGGAGGTTATTTTCTTTCAGGGCTTGGAATACTTCGTTTCAAGCTCTTCTTGATCTGATGGTCTGTGTCAAGAAGTCTGCCATGATCTTGATGGGCTTTCCTTTATAGGTAACCTGTTTCTTTTCTCTGGCGGCTTTTAATATTCTGTTTTTATATTGAATTTATGGCATCTTGATTATCATATGTCTGGGTGTAGCTCTGTTTTGGTTGTAGGTGGCTGGAGTTCTGTATGCCTCACATAACCAAATATCATTTTCTTTATCCATGCTTGGGAAGTTTTCCTTAATTATTTCTGTGAATAGCCTTTGTAATTCACCTGTTTGTATTCCTGCTTCTTTATTCACGTTTCTTAAATTATAGATTCTCTTGTCATCTTCTAGTCTTTGTATTGTTACTGCCTGTTTCCTTGTGTTTTTTTATTTTGTTTTGTTTTAAAATGTTTTTATTGGTACCAGGGATTGAACTCACGACCACGCGCTTGCCAGGTAAGCACTTACGCAGCTGAGCTAAATCTCTAGCTCCATTCCTTGTTATTTTTAAGAGATCTTTCCTTTCATGATCACACATTGCAAACTTGTCTTCAAGTTTTGATAGTCTATCCTTAGTTTCTTTTAAGGCGTTTTGCCAGCTTTCAATGGAGTTTTTAATTTCCTGGTATCTCTTTGAATCTGCTTCATGTATTCTAGATTTTTTATATATTCCTTATTGAATGTTTCTCTCCTTTTTTTGTGTTCTTCCTTCCGTCTTTGTCTTCTTGAGAAGTGCTTAGTATTTCTTTTATTAATCTACTTATATCTTGCTTTACCTGACTTAATATTTCAGTTTTGAGCTTGTCTACAAGGTCCCGAAGATATCTCTTAGTGTCCATTGAAGCCATGTCTAATGTTGCCTGTTTGCTGCCCTCACTCTCTTTTGTTTTTCCCTCTCCTAGATCAGTGTTCTCAGGGTTTTGGGCTGAGGGCTTTTTCTTGTTGTTTCTCTCTCTTGTCGTGTGTTTGGTTTCTTCCATACAGGTATATAGTGGAGGTCTCAGCCTTGTTGGTTATAGTTCTTCTGAACCATACTGGCGAGGAATTTCTGCCCTTTCCTGTTTGCTCTTGTCACTGAGGTATAAGTAGGGGCTGTGTATGCTGGCCCCTCCCCAACAGGCCAGTCAAACTTCAGGGGCCTTCACCAGGTTAGTGTATGCTAGGTGTAGGGAATCGGTTTGGGATTGCCAAGCAAATCCCACGAATCTGCTCTGGGGAGGGAGCAACCAACTGAAGTTACTTGTTTCTAGTTCAGGCTCCTCCTGCTAGATTCCAACATGTTGCCCATTTGGTCACCCCCTTCCTGTGAGGGGGGTCTTATTCCCAGCACTGACCATGGATGATTAATGAAGGTCCCTTAGCTGGCTCCATTCTTTGTTGGGCTCACCAACTCCCGACTTCAGCTTGGCTGTGGCTCCTGTGAGTTGCGGCTGGCGCGAGTTCGGGCGGCCCGGTGGGTTGCAGCCAGCATGAGTTTGGGCAGCTCGGCAGGTTGCAGCGAAAGTACTTTGTCCGCTAATTTTAGCTGAACCCATTATAACCCTGAGACTGCGTGTTTGATGAGCTCTTTTCATTTTAATTTTTTCCTGTGTCAAGAGGATCCATATCTCTTTGTCTAGATCTCTCCAGGATGTTTTATTCTAGCATATGAGTTGTTTTTCCCCAGGAGGCTCTGTATTTTGTTGCTCACTGATCGACCATCTTTAGCTCCTCTGAGTGAACTTTTTAAATCTATTTTAATTATGGAATTACAGTCTTGACAATTAAATAGTATAAGACTTTGTGAAAGTTTAGCATTATCTTTTGACCTATGTTTGGTAACAGAAATATGCAGCTATTATTTGTTTAATTTTTTATGTGTCAAAACTTTGCATATTGTGTGTTAGTTTCTTTACTCCAGTGGCTTACTGACACATTGTGTGTTAGTTTCTTTTCATTATTCTAGTTTTTCTTGTGCTGTATTATGAAGAATTCTTTCAAAAGTATGAAAAATGTTCTTGTGTTGTCCCAGCAGCTAATTCCTATTGTTGCTGTGTGTGTCCCTCCTAAAGGACTAATTCATTCAGCAAATTTTGTTATGTGTCTGCCCTGCCTGATGCCTTGCTGTAGCCACAGGAGTAGTGAGCAAGACAAAATTTCTGTTCTCAGAGGTAGAGAGCAAATTCTCCAACAATAAAAGAAAGTAGGGAAAGGGGGATAGAATATGGTAGAAACTGACCGTTTTGTTAAAAATACTAGCCTAGAGGCTTAGGACTTTCCAACTGCTTGTCTCAGACAATGTATAAAAAAATAATGATGAAAACAGAAAAATTAATTCAGTATAGCTATAGTGGGAAGACAGGGGATAAACCCTGTCTTCAGAGGTACTGACATGAGCTTCAGGTTTAAATAGGGGAAAATGAGGCACAGGGCAGAAAGTATGTATAGGTAAGTGGTCTTGGCCACAACTGTGGTCTGGGTCATTATCACAGTAGTTGTGGTTCTTCTAAGCTGTGGAAGTTGTATAACTAGAGGGAGGCAGTTTGGTTCACAGGAGATGATGGTTCTTGCTTAGGGTTCACAGTGATGGGCTTGCAAAGTTATGCTGTTCTGAGAAAAGTATAGAGCAAGTACTGGAGATTTCTAAGTGTAGCATAGGGCCATCTGGAACAGCATGTTGTTAAGGAAGTTGAAGATCTGCTGATTATGATGTCCATGAAAGTGGTGAAAATACCTTAATGTGAGTCTCATCTTGGCATCTTCAGCCTTGGAAAGAGATTGACCAATGTTAGATGAACATTTCTTAACCGATTAATATGCTTACACTGAGTGGGATCTGACCTGAAGTTTAAGGGAATAAAAGAGACCGATACAAAAGGAAGGGGAAAATGTGAAGTTTTTATCCTGTTTTTCAGGGACCTGTTGGGCATCTGGGTACCCACTCAGTTCTAAGTCCCTGTTACATTTTTTGTAGAATGGCTGAGAAGGTGCGCCTGAGAAGCAGTAGTTGAGCCAGAGATTTGAGTGAAGTTGTGCCCCAATGTGTGGGGAAAGAACAGTTCTGTCTGAAAGAATAGCGAATATAAAACCTTTAGATGGAAATGTATTTGTGTGTTTGAGGAACAGCCTGAAGGCAGTGGCAGTTTGGTAAGAATAGAAGGAAAGAAGGCCTGTCGTGGTGGCTCATGCCTGTAATCCCAGCACTCAGGAGACTGAGGCAGGAGGATCCTTGAGGGTTCGAGACCAGCCTGGGCTACAAGGTGAGCTCAAGGCCAGCCTGAACTGCATAGTGAGACCCCTGTCGCAAAAAGACAAAAAAAAAAAAAAAAAAAGTAGAAAGGAAGATGAAGAAATACGACATGGTCAGGAATTGTGATTTTATTTAAATGCATGTATTTTCTTAACTGGAGGGTTTTGATTAGGAAGATGTGATTACTTTCAAAAGTATTACATTAGTTGCTATGTGGAAAAAAACTTCAGATAGGACAAAGGTGAAAGTAGAAAAAGATGAAGGGCTGCTGGAATAAACATAGTAGAAATGATGGTAGATTTGAGTAGGAATTTAGTCTCCACTCAGATTCTGGAAATAATATTTTGAGTGTTGGCTGGCAATATTTGACAAATGTGAAAAACAGTAATACAGAAGGCCAAAGATGATTTTAAGGCCTTTGTGCTGAAGTAGGGTGAATGATGGTGCCAATAAGTCACTGGAGTAAATTTGGTAAAGAAAATTGGAACTTGACAGTTGGATATGTTCTATTTGTGATACTAGCTTAGCAGTTAAATCAGAGAGCCTGAAATTCTTGGGAAAAGCCAGGATAGAAATTCAGACTCTATCTACAGGTGGAATTTAAATCCCTGGGACTAGATGAGATCAGCTAGGTAGTTTATAGTGAGAAGCTGGTCTGAGAACTTAGCCCTAAGGTATAAGTTAGTGTTTCAAGAAAGGAAAGAACCAATCACGGAAACTGGAAAGATGTTGCCCCTATCATAGAAGACAACCAGAGGAAGATGGTATCAGGAAGAAGCTGAGGGTCTTTGTCCAGGGGCTAACTAGATAGGATATTGATAGACAGTACTTTTCTACAAAAGGAAAAATTTGATATGAATTGATGTTAATTTTAAAAACACATTGAATTGGGATACAGTTACAATTATAAATTAGAATTATGATTTAACTTTTATAATTATCTTCAAAATCTGCTCCCCAGTGTTTTAAATGTAACTACAGTTAACTATTAATTTTCCTATTATAAAGGCCTGCCTTAAGCATTTCTTTGCCTAAGTCCCAAAGCCTAGAATTCCAGTTTCTGTGTATTACTCTTAGTGTGCATATATATGTGTGTGCAAATGTGTCTCTCTCGGTATGTGTATGTATAAATATACATGCTTATATGTATTACTAAACATTTCCAAGAGTATATACGAGCAGTGTTAAACACAGATAATCAGAAAATGCTTTTATCAGTATAAATGCTGTCAAATAGCTCCTAGTTGTCTTTTAATTTGCTTTAAAAAGAGGATATTTAATAATAAATTTAAAATTAGTAAGTTAGAGTAATTTTTCCCCCTGCACTGAATTATAAACTCTAGATAGAAAAAAATCAAGCTTTACATATAAGTACAAGGATTTATTAAAAGATTAGTTTAGCCTCATTTATTGTACTCTATGGATACTCACTTTGCACTTTTTAAATACTCTGTTCAAAAGTTCTTTTTCATATAATTAGTGTTACGAAAAAATTAAGGTTGGAGAAATATGTGTGAAATCTTTTTTTTTTGAATTTCAGAAAGTTTGCTGACTAGAGTTACTTTGTTTGCTGACTATTACTTTTCTGCTGAGTTTTTTGAAAGCAGATTAAAGATCACAATAGATTCTGAATTTATATTTAATAGTGTTTAGAGAAAAATGCCTCATTTTTTCATCTTTCCTCATCAAAGTTTGACCAACAAACTCTAGGTTTTTTTTTAAATATGTTTTTGTGTATATTATGTGACAGCTTTCGTAAAACAACATCAGACTCATCATATGTTTAACTATACATTAGTATGTCTGCCTAACTAAAGTTCAGTTCAGTTGACAGAAATTTTAGGGCCCCATATGTGAAAAGTTCTCTTTGCAATAAAAATGAGAACAAAATAAAATTTTGAATTTTTAATACTTAAAATGTATGATTTTTAACATTCTAATTTTGTGTTTTGGTTAACAAGTGCTCCCTGGAATCATACAATTATAAACTAATTATTTTTAAAACTTTAGTTACACATACTTTGCATTACTCTTAGGAGCTCTTAAAAAACCTGATGCCAGTGTGCCAAATCCTCAGATTCTGATTGTTTCCACACATTTTTCCTAAGTTCTTCAGGGAACTTTAACATTCAGTCACTGTGTGAAAGCCATAATTTATGGTATCATGCTCCCTGAATATAAAAGAGAAAATTTTCTAAGATACTCCACTGATATTTTAGTTATGTAATAGATGTACAGTACCTGGGACTTTTTTCTACTTTTTTTGTCCAGATTAACATTTTTTAGACATTGCATGATATTGGCAATCATTCCTTAGTTTACCCTTGCTTTGGTTTCTGGCTTATAATAGAGGCAAAGACATGTATCTCTTTTACATGGTACAGCTTTTCACACAGATTTTATGTGACACAGCTTTCCTTAAGCATCAGAGGTAATCTTAAAGCCATTTTTGCAGCTGACATTTATTTTCTGTCAGATTATATTCCTTAGAAGACGCATGTTAATGGGAAAATTGTAGAGAAATCTTGAGGATCTTAGAAGTGGATTCCCTTTCCATTATTAACTTGTTGATATAGACTGTGTATGATGGAAGCAAAATTTAAGTGTTGTGCAAATTTTCTACCTGAATTAATAAATTCATCTTTCTTTAAATTGGATTTTCCTTTTAACTATAGTAGGTCACAGGTAGCTACAAGTTAGAATTTATGGGCAGTAATTTGAGTGAAAAGTGGCAATGAAGCCTACTTCCAGTATTGATAATGTCAGTGATTTGTAACTTGTGATAGTTATTCTCTGTAGGTAATTTTGTTCATATCAACATGTATTTGTCACAGAGATGTGTGATAATATTTTCAAGCCACAACTACTATATACTAATACAGTTTAATTCCTAGCAATCAGTATAAGAACTGGAGGATTAAAATATTCAGAAGTGCATTGTGTGCTAAAAGTTTGGAATGTGCCTATATAAGATGGGAGACCTTATAAATTAAAGCATGGGCTCTAAAATCAGGAAACGTGTGTACTTAAATTGTTAACATATCTGAGACATGTCAGTTATCCTGAAAATAAACATGCTGTATAAAGTCTCACAGTGAATATCAGGATTTGGGAAAATGAGTGATACATTATGTATCACAAACATATACTAATAAGATTTGTAAAAAACCCCAGACTTGTGATACATTTTAAATACTGCACAACATTTGACATTTTGCATTGAAAATGAATCATTTATATGTAGAAGTGGGTACAGGAAGGATTTCAGTTTATGAATTGTAAAGTGATAGAAAAGAGTTATTTGGACTCAGAGGGAAAGTAGCAATAGCAGTTGTGAATGGTGGTGAATTGGAATAGCTGATAGGATGGGTAAATGTGTTTTCTGGGTAGTCCTGTAGTACTCCTTTCCATTTGGTTCAATTTTCTGCATTTATCTCATGTGTCTTGTGGGTAGATCACCCATAGGCAAATAGAAAATTACAGTTAAGCTTACATTCTTTTGTTGGAATTCACACTTTCAAAATGAATGAATTGCAGCATTAATTTTTTTATCTTCTGGTGACATTTGGCACCTTATTTAACCTCTGAGCCTTGATTTTTTTTTTCATATATAAAATAGAGATAATAGTATGGACCATAGGAGATAAGGGAGTTAAGTGAATGTATACATGCAAGCTTATAATAGAAGGTGGTACATATTGATTAAAAATGAAATTATCTCATCTGGAGAAATAAAAATGCAGGGAAGGAAAGGTGAACAAAATATAGTTAAAAAAAATTTTTTTAAAAAAATCGAGCACTTAGAATGCATGTTAATAATGAATTATTCACTTTAGGTTTTGTCTTTTGTTGTTTAAGATTTTTAAGTATTTTAAATATCTCTTCAGAATAAAGTAGTGATTGAGAGCACAGTTTCTCACATAGACATAGACTGTTTGGCTCAGCTGCTTATACTACTTTGATGAATTTAGACAATTTACCAAACCATGAGGCTTGTTGTAGTAATTAAATGAACTGTTACTGGTAAAGTGTTTAGAATGTTTCTGGCACATGGTCAGTACTCAATAAATGTTAGTTATTGTTCTCAATTATTGTCTTGGGGATAGATGTCCCTGCTGAGCCAAATGAGCCTATTGGTATAACCTGCTTTAAATTTTAAGAACTTTTCCTTTCCTTGACTCTAGAGCATCTTTCATTACCACATTTTCCCCTAGTTACTTATGATGTAATGCTTCTTTTCAACTGAACAAAAGAATCTGGACAAATTAAGGTGTCAGTCAGTGATAAACTTTAATCAAGACTTAGTGAGGTTCATCCAGGTTTGGTGCTATAAAGGCATACCAGCCTTTGTATTAATCATTAAGGCATAGCTACATCTGTGTTCATGCTACTCAAGTTACATGTTAACCTGTTTAGCTCTCAGTAGTTATTTGGCTATTAAAAATGAATAAAAAACAGTAACAAACATTTTACAAATGTCAGAAAACAGTGCTGGGGATATAGCTCAGAGGCACAGTGCCTGCCTGGCAAGCTCAGGTCCTGAGTTCAATTCCTAGTACCCCTCCACTCAAAAAGTAACAAACCTTGGTGAAGAGTAATAACTGTTAAATATAATAGAGGTTGCTTTATAAAATTGGAATAAAATCCTGCATTTTTATTGCAAGTCATTTCTATTTTTAAAGTATAATTTTCTTGAATGATAGGCTTTTAATTATTAGATTTTACTTCTATTATAGAAATAACATAAAGGCCTTTCTCTGACAGATATGACTTTGACAACAGTTAAGGGGAGTAGACTTTACACTGTGCTTATGTGCTTTAGTTAGGCATTTTTATTTAGAAATGTATTAAAATAAAAATAGCACATATTTTCTGACACTAGAATTGAAATTCTAGTGTTTTAGTAATAATACTACTGATATTTTTTACTTAATTTTTCCTCAAATTTTACATAGTATAAAATTCATTAATGTGCTGAGTTGTAGTAAATGCAGCATTGTGTAACTTATCACTATAATCCAGGTTTAAAACACTGCTGTTAACTTGATCATTTTGGACATTTCATATAAGTGGAATCATAAATCTACTTATCTACCTGGACTCTGTTATGTAATACTGCTTTTGGGTTCATCTGTGTTGTAGTATGTATCAATATTTCCTTCTTTTTTATTGCTAAATGATATTCTGTTGTGTCCATTTACAGTTGATGGATGTTGGGTGCTCTTTACTTTCTAGTTTTTATTAGTAGTGCTGCTGTGAATATTGCATATAAGTTTTTGTGTGGCCATTTCTTGGATGGATTCCTACGATTAGCATTGTTCAGTAACATGGTCAATTTATGTTTAAGAAAGCACTCAACTGTTTTCCCAATTAGTTGCGCTAGTTTTTATTGGCTTTATATGACAATTGTGATATATACGTACATATCACCAAAGCTTGCTACCATCTCTATGATTATAGCTATGCAAGCATATATGAAGTTCTATCTTATTATGTTTGATTTGCATTTTCTTAATGGCTAACAATATGGAAAATCTTTTCATTTTTTATTATCCATTTGTGTGTTTTCATTAGACAAATGTCTGTTTAAATCTTTGTCCATTTTTATATTGGATTCATTTTATTCTTACTGAGTGTTGAGCTTTCTGTTTTTGTTTTTTAATATCAGAGTGTAAGTCTTACCAGATTTGTGATGTGCAAATATTCTTTGAGTTAAATTCCCAGTCCCATTTTTATTTTTCTTTGAGACATAGTCTCCCTAAGTTGCCCTGGCTGTGCTCAGACCTGGAATCCTTCTTCCTCAGTCTCTCTGAGTGCTGGGATTGCAAATGTGTCCCACCACTCCCCATTATAATTATTACATAAAAAAATTACATTATCCATACATGTTATAATTATTGGTTTTTATAACCTTAGGTCTTTTAAAAAATTTAAGAGAAGAAATATGAAAAAGTTCTTAGGAGATATTTTATTTTCATGCTAACTTCTTTTGGTAAGGGGATGCTGGTATTGGGAGTTGTGCCTAGGGCTTTCACACAGAATGACATCCCCAGCTCCTTTTTTTTTTTTTT